>VCNE01006321.1:0-13645 GCA_009869805.1 Oncopodura yosiiana
GACCGTCTCAGTGAGACGGCATGCATTTCAGTGTAAAAAAACTGTTGAGCAGAATAAAAAATAAAGTCAGGAGTACAATTTATAGAAAAGTGGAAAATGATTGGTGAAATAATGTATCTTCATAACTCATACGGCTACGACAAGTGCAAGTGGGACTTTTCACTCGAGAGCTTTACAATACTTTCTCTCTGAAGTGAAAGTAACGAAATTACAACCTTGAACCAAAATGATATCTTGCCAACTGCATCTGTCAACCTTTTTTTATGCTACAGTGGACTATGTTTATTAGCAACCTTGTTATATTGCTGGTCGTTTAAATATTTATATGCAATACTGAAAAATACTAAAACTATTTTTATTTTTCGTAAATGATGGTCTTAATTGGATAATGATTCGCTTAATACAAAATTCAAGCAAGAATTTTGCTTCTAAAGATCATCAACCACATTTTGACAGACTATAGCAGCTTGACCAATCACGGTTCAGAGTTATAAATTTCTTAAGCAATAGGATCGCTAGTATTAAAATATTGACCAATGGCCTTGCTATTTGCTTATAATCATGCTTAACTGTTCTTATATATTTACACTACTTTAATCTAGAGTAAACATATCTAGAAACTCAATGTATGACTTCATTTTGTTGTAAACATTTCAGATACGGCCAACTGCAAAAATAACTTTTACTTCCGCTCTACCCTGTTGTCCAAATATATGAAATTGAGTTAAATGTGCAATACAGCTTAGAGGCACAAGGGAAATCGTTGGGAAAAACATCTCCTGCATTAAAAAACAGCCTGTTGACTTTTTCTGTCTCTCTGTCTCCGGTCTAAAACTTGATATTTTCTTTTTTCTTATATGTCTTGAGCTAATCAAGTAACATAAAGAGTAGAGGACACACATATGTCAGAGAGCTAAGATATTACTTTGAGTTCTTCTTTTTTCTAATACGCAGTGTACAGTAGTACAAGAATATAATTCAATTGAAATGAAATGTAATAGGAGGAAGGAAATGAGTATTTTGAGAGAGTGGAAACTTGTGTAGAGTCAAAAGCTATTATGCACGATCTCTTACTCTTCACTACACTTGTTGTTATCTTGTCATTCTATTGTAGTCTACTCTCTCTCTCTCAATCACTAAAAGTATTTGTAAAAGACACACAAGATGACTATGAGCAAATTTAATTTAATGTTAGACTATTGATGTACAGGTATCCAGCACTCGCTCTTCTCAACATTAGCTATTTATTCCACGAACTTTCTTCTTCAGCACACATCTACTTTAATGGATATTGCAAAAGATTGGCTCCAGGTTCAAGTTTTGTTGTGTATAGTGGAAAACGAGCTAATAAAACGATGTTTCATTTCATCTAATAGCTTTAGCTCTATGCTAGATATTTTCATCTACCTTTTTTCATACCTTAATAGCACATCAAATTTTTTTTCTTTACAAAACATTAAATTCTAGAGATAGAAGAAAATAAGAATAGCATATAACAATCTATGTACAACAAGTAACAAATGGTAGTATATGTAAATCTGAATTTTGTAGAGCAGTAGTGGAGAGAAAGCTATTCAATATATTTCAATCTGGTGCTCTCTTTTCGTCCTAAGCAAGTAAAGTTCATTTCAATGGTGAAAGCTTCTTTACCATACATTAAAATAGAAAATGAAACTCCCAACACAATTGAGTGAGGCAAAGGACTACCCATCAATTTTATGTTGACGTCTCAAAAGAAAATGTTGAATGGGTATATATAGAAATCAGAAATAATATTTTAGTAAGGTATATAACATGAAAATGGCTTTAGGAAGGTTCTAGGTTCGATACTCAGCTGGAGCATTTAATCTTATATGTTGTAAGCTGATTGAGCCGCTAGTAGAAAGAATTTTATAAAATGTCAGAGTTGTATAAGATTCTTTCAATAGGTGAAGGTTATACTAAAAAGGTTTAAAAGTTTTACAAGAGGTCCAATGAATTTTTCTATATAAGAGAGTTATAGTAAAAAAAGCAATGTTGCATTAAGTAAACAAGTTGTAGTGGAATGTACGTAGGAAGTAATGATTCTAATGGTAGAAAAAAGTTACAGCCTGCCTCACCAATTACAAATTAGAGACACATGTAAAAAAAACTTTTTCCTGTTATTTACCTTACTTTGCTATTAATGTCTCCAAGTGTCTACAATAGTCGGCTGATTATACACAATCTATAAGATTTATGTTAGCCCAAAAAGTATATTTGCCACCTCACTATCGATTTTCCATTTAGCACCAAAGTTATTTATTATATTTTTTATAGCTGCCATTTACATTTCATGGTTGTATGCTCTTTTTCTATCATACTTTTCAGGCCAGCTAAAACTAAATGACAAAAGACTATCAAATTAGAAGTTTACCAGTGTGAGAAAATTATATGACTTTCACATGAAATAATTTTTACAAAAGCTAACAACTTTCACCCAAGTTTTAATATATAGAGGAACATCAAACAAATTATTGTATACTATTGTCTGTTTGAAATTTTGAATATCAAAGCTAAATATTTCAAGTAGCTTTACTCATTATCTGAGGAAATGAGCGAAAAACATTTATGTTAGCTAATGAGTATCTTTCTAAGAAAGTCTACTCGACTGTCTTCTATTATACCATTTGCCTTGTTATTATTATGATGTAACGTAAGACAATGTGGAAGACTACACAACACCAAAATAGGAGTGACGACAGCAAGTAGAAGTCTCTTTTAATAATTTCTCCTTTACAAAGACAGAATAATAAATTGACCTTACAGTACAGTTTCTCTATACCGTTGACGTTTATGTCTTTTGGATTAAAAATTTCACTCTATTACATATGCCGATTCTTTTTATACCGGTATTTTGCTTATATCAATATTCTATTACGATGTATTTCCACCCAATTTCAAAAACGTTTCTTTATAACAGTAAATAGGCAACAATGTCATATTTACTATTCTTTGCGAAGAATAGAGACTATTAGAAAGTTCTCTCTATAACGGTAATTAGCTTCATTTGTCCCTATTGCCAGTATAAACTGATTCTATTTATAAACTTAAAATATATGTCTATACCCGAGGAAATTGTCTCTAACCGTTATAAACAGAGCCCACTGTAAATACAAAACACACTGAATCACCGTAGAATATAATGTTTACTTCCAACTCATGCATAAATTCATACAGAAAAAGAGAATATAATACAGCCTCTGTAAACATGCCTATATGGTCTTGCTTAAAACAATAGAAAGGAAGGAGACTACATTGGTACTTATTTAGACCTAATTGATGTATTATGTTCTCTCACTTTCAACATTTGTCTATGTGTGTGCTCTAGACCTTGAGTATCTCTTACTACATCATAGTAATTTAGCAAAAAGCCTAAAACTAGGTTAGTAGATGCAACTCAACATTCTCCTAGCTTCGTTCATAAGGCATGAGCAGGGCCTAGAGCTACTATAAAGATACATATTTGCACTAATGAAAATTATCTGTGGAAATGTAGACAGCAAAACTAAAGTTGTGACATTGCCTCCATGTCACGAACACACGTAGCTCTTAGCATATATTACTATTAAAGAAACTCTAATATTTTGCATGAATAATACTACCAACATATGTAAGCTATATTGTAAATTTTGGAAAAGATATTTACTAAAGTCTAGTCGCAGCAAATACATATAAAGTATTGCATCACCTGCGGCTAAGCATGCAAATATTGTTTATCTCGATCTCGTATCAGATCTTGTGTAAAGAGAAACCTATAGTGGTATAAACTATAAAAGAGAAAATTGGCATTTTGGAATAGAAGCTATTTTTTCTCAAGTCCTTCTAAAGCTAAAGCCTTCAAGCATCGTATTTTTGAAAATTGAGACCAGAGCAAGAATAGGTACTTGTTATATATTTGTACTTGAATGTAAACTAACAAGATGACACTTGAGATACGGCACATTATATTGAATCTTCTTTTTTTATGAACTCTCTATGTAAATATACAATACGGAAGAAGAGCGCTTAAAGCACATTTCAAAGAGAAAAAGTGGAGCAGCCATTTATCATTTTCCAAAATTGCAATTTATTCACTTAGCATAATAGGCAAATTGAGCATTGAGCTGGAACTATGAAAACTACTTGACTTAAAATGGAAAATGCTAATAGGTAGTTTAATAGCTGTATAGAGTACTATATTGCCCTACACTGTAATCTATCTATAACGGTCGCCAAATAGACAGACTATTTCATCCTAGATGTTAACAGCATTTATCGTTATAAACAAAGTTGACGTATCTATATCGGTGTTAAGAACAATCTTACAACCATTAGAGGTTATTACGTCTTTCAATCGAAATCCTGGATTATCGTTATAGAGAGAATTGATACAAAATATTTAGATAGACTGGGAAACTTAAACTTTATCATTGGTATAGAGAGAATATCATTATAGATAAATTCTACTGTATGATCTATCTACAAATGCCGTTGTATGTAGTACATATAGGTGAAAAGTCAAAGTGATTGGCAGTTGAATGGAGAGAAAAGTTTCTAAAGTATAAATGTGTAGGAGATGAAGTACATAAATTCATGAAGTACTACTTACTTGTTTTTTGAAACTAAACAGGGAACATCACATAAATCATGAAGTGAACACTTTGCGTAATGCATTTCATAATATCTGCAGAAACTATCTATGTATTTAACCTAGGTTGTAGATTCTGATGCGCTTTTCAATTTTTTCTAATATATTTATACATCACAGAAATAAAAGTGCATTACTATATTTTTTCTTCTACGCAACATGTATGTATACAATTTTATATTTTATAAAAAGTCAAAAGAAAAAAAAGTGCTATTAGATGTTGGGAAGATAGCAAAGAGTTAGTATATCTTTACATATGTAGCTTCTTCTTCACAGTACTTCTTTTTTATACCTTATATATTATGTGGTGGTGTGCACGTTATTTATGAGACTAATATAGTATAGTACTGTGTAATGGAAAATTTTACGGTGAAAACTATATTGCTTCGGCACGTACACTATAAGGCTTTCACCAAAGAAAGTCATAGAAAGATTTTCTTCTGCTTAGGTTTTTTTGCAACAGCTATAGCAAGATGAGAAGCGAAATAAAAATATACGGAAACTACTTTCTTTAGCACTAAGCCACTAAGGATAAGTTTAAAGCTTTGGTTGAAGCGAGTGTGAGATTGAGAAAAGTATAATTAGAAAGCTAACAAAATGGCGTTGTTGTGTGTGTATATATATTCAAACCTTTTTATATTTCTAGCGTGAAATTTCAAGACTTTTTTTAATTACTGTCGTCTGTTTCTTCTCTGCCAAATGACTCTGCTTTTATTTCTTCCTACATTAAATATTCTCTTTTGACGTTGACAATAAGAAAATTAGAAAGCAGAGACGACAGCTACACTTGCCAAGATTTCTTTTTGTTTCTAAGCTTATAGCTGCCATAATTATATTATAAAAATTCATTCCACTACTTCTAGATTCAAAAAGTTTATAATTGGTTTTTAATGTGTTTCTTTTTTAGTATGAGAAAAAGTCTTGAGAAACACTTTGTAATTTGAGCCTTTATAGCCGTTACAGTATTTTTCCTCGATTAACCTAAAAATAAAAGTTATCAACTTGTTACTTTTTATGTTTAGACAAACGAGAGGAAATAAAGTTCATAAAAATGTAATGCTCATTACCGTTTTTGTCAAATAACTGTAAATTTATAAGAGTCATAACATTTGTAGGGCAGATGTCATAAGCACACGCTTCATAAATGTTCCAGATTATCATCTTTTCAAACATATTTGAACAATTTCCCCTCTTCTGTTCGTCCTACACACAATTTGTACTACATATCTATTAAACTATACACTCCTAACCTATATTTCATAAGTATATAACCTGTAGGCATATCTGTGTACATGTGGTCGTAAAACTTTAAGCTTTGCATATTAACAGAAATATATTTTTCACACATGCTAATGACACAAGCTGTTTAATTACACTTGTCTACAATAAAGCTAGTCATAAGCCACAATCATTTATAATGGAAAAGAGCTACTGCGGAACCAAACTACAAACCAGGAGGAATTTTTTCCTAACATTCTTCCACACATCAACATCTAGAAATTTCCTCTTTATTGTATATATCACACAATGCAATCCAATTAAGTCAAACTTTTTATTACTTCAGTGACGCCGTAATGTCGTCTTGTTAGAGAAAATGGGAAAACAGAAATATAGTAAGAGCTTTTAAGTTGGAAATAGAAACGTAAAAAAATATGCACGAGTTCACATTACATCTGCATTGTCAAATACTCATATGATGACATACTCAGCAAAGGACCATGAGGCTAATACGTGATATAGTCATATACAGGGGAAACTGTTCATAACGAATGGTCAATGATACTTTGCTATACTTGGCAAAAGTCATGTAAAATGTAATTCTATTAAGTTTTCATCAACGAAAAATGTAACTCCATTTTTACAATACTCTTAACTATATGATATAGTCTACATCATGTACTCTAAGGAATCTAAAGTTTTACTGTTTGCTGTTGCACAACTAAAAAATTTTTGAGTGGCGTCTTACTTTGACATTGGAAATAATTTCATATTTCCAGACAATATTACTAAAAACGTAACAGTACTCGAAGCAAATCTCTTATAACTTTTACTGAGAGAAATTTTCGAGCTATAGACATTTTGTACTGTATGTTTCTATTTTTGGTGCTACCTAGTACTCATCGTCATTTTGTATCGAAATGTATTGAAAGGACTTCACTATTTACAACGCTACAAATATCTTGTGTCACGTTTAGAATTTCTATGTACATTCTCATGTCATCATCCTCAATCCGTAAGAATATGCATGTCACGTATATTTCTCTCTCTTACATAATTTGAAAGAGATAGCTATATAAGAGCCTCTAATGGTTTTCCTTTTTTGACATGTATCTCTCACTTGTCATTTTTGACACGGATGAACGTACAACATATTTTAGTTGACATTTTCACGTATCAAATTAGCATTAGAAATCTGTTAGTGTTGCTTTCATTTTGTTGTGAGAATTTTCTCTCTCTACAAGCTAAGCAAAGCTATCTTTTGTATTTTCTGATGCTGGTGAAAGCAATATGATCATCCTTGAGCTCACCCGCATATCTACGTAGAAACAATTAATATCATGTGTAGCACCAGCTCAACGATTCTATTACGTGTCGCATGGATAAATTCACATTACAATTCTCCTATATCTAAACGTCTGCCTCTAGTAATAAGTAATTAAATCCATTTCAACTATTCTATCTTTAGGAATCTAAATGAGCCTCATGTATATTTTATGTGTAACACTATATACTAAAGCGCTATACATATGTATACATGTGAGAAGAGTATTGAGTGCCAAATTAAAGTTTGGTGTTGTAATGTGTGAACATAAAGCCACTATCTAAATGAGACAGGCAAGCCAGGATCTATTAATTTAGCCATATCTCTTCAGCTCCTATTTCTCATTGCCAGTTCAAAACTTATGGCTTTTTCCCATAAGACGACACTCTTGGTTTAATTGACTATTGACTTATATATTTTATCTTGTCTTTAGCCAATGCTACAAAACACACTTAAATTGAATTATTAAATACTACTTACTTGTACTCTGCCAGAATTTGTCTTGGTAGATGTACTATTAGCTCCAATGCCATTAGCTGCTTTGTGCTCATTACTACTTTTGTATAGAATATGGGCAATACAAGAGTAAAGAACTACTGAGAGAAGTAGAGGAACGATGTAGAAAACAATCAAGTCAGCAAAGTAGTACCACAAATAAGTTTCACGTGACAGTTTAAATTCACATGATTGGATATCTGAGTAGCCTTTGTAGTAGAGAGGAAATGTCTCAGTCAAAAAGAGCCATGGGGAGCAATAGATGAAAGCGAAAATCCAAACTCCAGCTATTATCTTCTTGGCTCTTGACACTGTGCAAACTGATTGGGCAAGGAAAGGATGAGCAATGGCAATGTACCTGTCACAAAAATAGGTATATTAACATCGGTTTTTAGTTGTGTAGAGAAAGTAAATCTTGTCTAGCATATTTTTGGCACTGTCACAAGTTTTTCCATTTCAATTTTGAGCGTACAATAAACAGGTTTACAGGAAATGAAATAGCATCGCAAACGTTGATTTTGATAGAACTAATTTTAGCAGATAGAGAAAAAATTTAAAACATCTGCCATTAAAAATATATCAGCGTTTGTAATGCTGCATCATTCCCTTGTTAGACACCTCAGCATGGGCTTCAAATTTTGAATTCTAATATTCATAGAGCTTTTGAATTTCATGAGAGACAGGATTGTACATATGAAATTCCTAGAATTCACTAGAGACATGTGACAGTTACATTTTCACATCTCGCTTTTGTCAAATATAAACCAAGAGAAGAGGACAAGAAGAGATACTTCAGCTTTTCCACTGCTAAAGTGTATGTTTTTGTATGTCAAACTGTCATTCATGCAATACATTGGTGTACGACACACAACACAATGCAGAAAATACATGGAATTCCCTCACAGTTTGACATCAAAACAGTTTTAGAGATCCACATTCAAAATAATATGTCATGCTGACACTTCTTCTCCTCCTTTCATACAAAGTTTATTGTACTAAAAAATAATAACGTGACAGAGACTTTATGAATTCCATGTCCTTCCTATATGTAGCTTTTTCATCTAAATCCCCTCATGACTTATAAGCTTACCTTTCCACAGTGAAAGCCGTAAGACTTAAACTGGAAGCATTGATTCCCAAATTTTGTGAAAATATCAATAAGGCACATCCCACTTGACCCCAAATCCACTGCATTCCCACAATATAATAACTAATAATTTCTTGTGGTACTGAAGCAATGAGTACAATACAATCAGCAGCTGCTAAACTAACTAAATAACAATTGGTTGGTGAATGCATGGATTTCGTTTTAGCTACTACACCAACAACCATTAAGTTTCCAACTATACCCACTATAAATACAATTCCTTGAAATAAAGTTCCTATTATACGATAAGAGTATGAAAAATATATAGGGTCTTCATAATATGCTGGGTAAGTATCATTGTCATATGTAAAATTGGCTGGTGGTGCCTGAAGATTAGTTTCGTTGGCATTTGTGCCAAGTAGGTCTTCCATTGTTGAGTTAGTGTATTGCAGAGTCATAATTTTCTTTTTCAAGGTCTTGTAAAATCGCAAAATATTGAGTCTCACTTAGCCCTTAAAATGTTACTTAACTGAATAAATACTTGAGATCACATATATATTTACATATGACAAAATCAGAGTAACATGTAAGTCGTATTTGCTTCACCAATCACTCGTAACACATTATTATCATATTATCCACTTGGTCACAATTTCAAAAATAAATTCTTCAACTACTAAACTTTTGAGTATCACTATCAGTTTCTTCTTTCTGTGTCATCTTCTTAGACTAGACTACAGAGAACTTCTTCAACTACGTTTTCTTCAAGTCCTTTGCAAATATGTAATGTGGTCTAGTTGAGGTCTACACTCGTTATGTAAAGTGGAACGTAGAAGTGTAGACTTGGTATTCTTAGAAAATCTTTTCAACACAAAATTTCTTGATAATCGACAACATTTCACAACCAATCTTGATATTTAGAAGACATGGATCTCATTGAATTGAATAACTAAACTTTTTGAGAAAACTTTCCTTCAACTTTAGTTATTGAAACGGATGAGCTAACTTTTCACACTAAAGTTAATAGAGATTGAAGGCGCTCAAGTAAATGACGATGAATCTCTGTGTTAACATTTGCTTTAGAAAACATAATCTGGTCAACTGCAGTAGAGGAGACACAAAGCTGAATCTTTCCGGCGTGAGAAATTTGCATATATATATCTCTCTTTCTAAAAAGAAAACTTCTCTGTCACTCTAGACCTAATACCCTAGAGCCTAGAAACCCAGTTTTCACCCAAAAAGGTTAGAAACGTAACTGCAGAAATCACCAATGGTATGAATTGTTAAGTAGTTCACGTGGCCTGCTACAGTAATAAAACTGTAGTACATCTATATACTGACATGAGACAGCTCGTATAAAATAAATAAGTTAAAGAGTAACAAATGCTTCAAGTGCAAAATAAATATTGCACCCAGCTATACAAAGTCTACTAAAACTGCCAACACTAACTTTCACTATCTTTACAAAAGTAATTGCTCACAGGTTAAAAAGTTTACTTCCACAAAACTATTGTAGAGAGCGAAGAAAAAGAGTTTTATCTCCTCATGAATTCTTTGAGTTTGAATTCTTTTAGAAGAAGAAAATGCGATAGGAAAAGAAACAAAGTTTCCTCTATGCACTTTCGTGGTTTTTTTACTTTTTATACACACGTAAGAAGACAACTGTCAACGTTATTTCACAGTGGACAAAACAGCGTTGAGTCACGAAAGAATTGAGTGACATGGATGAGATAAGAGAGCACAAGACAAAACTTTCTTTTTGTTGGAGAGACTGTTGAAGAGAGCAAAAGTCTTGGAGAAAAGAAAAGTACCTCTTGCTTAGAAATCCAATTCCAAACTGAGCAGCTAAGCTAACATGAGAAAAGAAGAGAAATGAGAGAAAGCTGAAGAGAGAGTGAATGGCTTTTTGCATTTTCAACACTATTCCTCCTCTCAACTTTAGTGTATTGTGTTATACACACTATTATGGCTTTAGTCTTGTTAGAGTTAGTACATATAATATTTTACATGCAATACAATACAGGGTGAGAACTAAAAACTGACGAGAGAGACTCAAGATTTTTGGTCTCAAAAATTAATAGTATATCAACTTTTGAATCAAAATATTCAGAATTACACAATTTTCACCGTTATAGACATAACACTCTTATAAACAGAGTCTGTTTATAACGGTATTAAGAACAAATTAAATGCATAACCGTTAAAGAGAGAACTTTTTTCGATCAGAATGCTGAATTACATAGTCAAATTCGTAGCAAAGATCTGAATTTTGGCTTTACTCAGAAATCTGCAGCAATTTTCCAGAACTTTCACTACACTTTTTTCAGGAAATGATAAAAATACCGACTGAAGATGTCGTTTTTGTTCAATAAACGTTATAGAGAAAGTCAATTTTCCTAAAATTGTAGTGGAAATACACCGCTATAAGCAAAATACTCTTATATACAGAACCGTTATAAAGAGAAGCGATATAATGTATTTAGATTAGATGTCGTGAGACTGGAAATTCACCGTTATAGACATAATACCATTATAGGTGGGTACTCTTATAGACAGATTCCACTGTAATAAAATTTCACTTTTCAGCATCAAAAATGTGAAGCTTAAAAACAATTCTCAGGCAAAAAACCTGAGCCTCTCCTCATAAACGAGGAGGTCAACTGTAAAACTGCATGCTATCTCTACAAGCCATACAAATACATGAGGACAAGAAAAGGACAGTAGAAATTCTACTGCAGAATATAATAAAATGAGTAGCCAAAGGGAAATCCATGTTGTTGGCTATGAACGACTTTTCTACACTTTTACCACCCAGCGCTTTCTAAATGTGTCGGCACTAGTGATAAATGGCAAAGTGATTTTGACAGAAGGAGAAAAAGTTCTTTAGTAAAAGTAAGAAAAACGACACATGTTTGTTTATAGACGTGCAAAACTCAATTTATGAGGTTTATGCATGGTCACAAGAAATGCTGAACTATTATGAACTCAAAGAGGTTCAAGGCTTTGATCATATAGTTTCTTCTAATCTCTAGTAAGCCTCAATGGGAGCATGAATATGACAACAGAAACTTTTTAGTAGATATGTCACAGAAAGCAAGAGAAGAAAAGTTTTTGAATGAGTCCAATTATACGTCATTGATTCTAGTATTTAAACTAATGGATATGCATTGTTTGCTTAAACTTTTACTAGGAAAAACTTTCTAGAGTCTAGGTGATGTTTCTCGTATTTTCTATTTCATTAGAAAAGAAAGGGATGGAGAGAGAGGAAACTCAATCCTTTCAGTTACAGACATTGTTTTTCACTTACCTATGCTTTGACGTAATTTGTATGTGGAGGCTTAAATTAAGTACATTATATACAAATGAAGTAAAGATTTCCTTCACCACAACTAAACTAGAGCTATAATAGTGTAAACTAATAGTGCTAAAATAAATATTATCATGATGAGAGGAGAACTGTGTAGAGTATATAATCTGTAAAAATTTGCACGTGTTTATTAGTTTACTTTAACTAATGAAATTAAAGACTCTTCTAGTACTTTCTCAAAAAGCCTCAAGCACTCGATGAGTTACTAATGAATTGTTATTCAAATTCAAAGAAGTAAAGGATTAATTATTCACAGGGAATTGTCTTCTTTTAGCACAATAAACTGATGATCTTCTAGACGGCATAACAAGTTACTAAGCTTTAATTTCCTTTAAACAATCAAATTTAGAAGAGAAAGTAGGTTTGAAGATTTTGAAATTTAATAGGATTTCCTATCAACATCAAACAATTTTCAAGCTTGTGACTTACTATTAGCTTTATGGCTGCTATACTTGTGAGCGTTGCTATATACAATGTGAGAACAAGTGTAGAAATAATAATCATAGCTTTTACAGATCCTTCTTTGAAAAAACTGTGTATTATTAAATCACTAATGAACTAGCCACTATATTACTAATGATGCTCAATTCATCCAGTGCTCTTTTGAACTATTATTGCATTAAAGAACGACGACTCTACAAGGGTTTTCTACAAAAACCGAGAAATGTTGTTGAGTATGGTTAGCTCTGGATTAAAAACATATAGAGTCAAAATAAATAGATATAACAACATGAAGAAGAGAGATTTCTAGAAGCTGAAGTTGCGTAATGTGTAATAATATTAAGTTCTTTTTACCAAAATCTCATGATATCTCTATTTATTAGCACGTGTGGTTTACACAGTCTTATGCACATTTACCGAGAACTCTACAGAATGTAATAGATAGGGTCGCCCACTGTGCATATAAATTACTTTAGTGGAACATTGTTTTACACATATAGAAAAAATAATTATAAACCCACAGACACCTCTACAAACAAAGTAACACTGATGATAGCTTTAGTTTTCATATATGAGGCTTTGAAATGAAACTCATCTTGTTTTTTCTGCATGAGTTACTATTACTAGTTGGTTGAATATTAGTATGCTAAAGAGAGAGAAAGCAGATCGTGATGTTTACTCACAAAATTGATATTTTCCTCTTTTACATATGATGATGCTTTAGTCTTCAAAAGTTTTTACCTTTACAGTAGAATCTGTCTGTAGTGATCTGGTCTGTCAGAATCTGAAATTTATATCATTATAGAACTAACAATCCTTAAGCTATATGGAACTGTGTAGAAAGTGAAAATGTGGCAATTATTAGTACTATAGATAGAAACACTATAGGAAAAGTAGCATTATAAGCAAAATCCTTATGGAGGGAATTGTGTTAATGCATTCGAATATTTGGAAATAGCTCATTAGGATATTGAAATCTTATCTCTATAGACAGAGTCGACTGCAGCTTTTATTTTACATCGCATCATAAGACCTACCCTACCATATTATAATTACTATTACAAC
>VCNE01006327.1:0-13526 GCA_009869805.1 Oncopodura yosiiana
TACAAGAAAGGAATTTTTTGTGCCATGACTGGAAGCAATAAATATTATTGACAGACAGAAGTAGAGGAGAAAGTAGTTGTAAAGTATATATACCACACTGATTATATTCTTTACTACATTTTTTCTTTTTTGTTCTCAGTGAGAGTGATTAAAAATCCTTAGTAGAAAAGTAATCACTCACACGTTGGAAAAATTCTCTTTTCCTTCCTTCTTTTTTTCTTATTACTCCTTCTTCGTTCATTGTTGAGATTTTTTTTCCTAGTAAAGAGAAACACACGACATCAGTAGAGTTACTTGCACTTTCTTCCTCTCTCTCTTTTAAGTCTTTTCCTATCACAATTTTCGACAAACATATATATTACACTTCTATAAAGATTGAGTACTCTGACTGTATGTTGGTATTTTATAGGTTGACTATAGTAGTAAACTTAATACAAATGTCTTATATATATGTCGTGGATATAGAAAGAGAAAAGATCGATATAGCCCCTTATACTGCCCTACATTTTTTGTTGTAGATTTTCTCTCTCTCTCTCTTCTTTTGCCCAACTTTCTCCACTCTTATGGATAATATTGTTGCTTATATCTTTCTCTCACTTGCGGAAAAGTGTTTCTTGGCAAACTTTACATCTCTTGAGCTTCTTCTACACCACATGTATGATATGCACTTTTTCCCTATTATATTTATACAACTAGACTATGTAGAAAAGAGCCACAGACAAGAATTTCAAATATTACATCCTGTATATACTCTCATATTATATAACATGAACATCACTTCATTTACATATATAGTTCTTGTTTCAACAACCTTTTATACTTAAAGTAGCAACTCTTGTTCAACATACAAAAAAGAATCCACAAGTCTTCTTCTTCTCCACTCAACTTTCAACTTTTAGTCTGCTTCTCTTAGAGAGAAGAATACTCCACCACTTTAAATTATAATATAATGACGAAAGATCATGATAAAAGAATAAAAAGAAAAGGTCGAGTATAATTCATGTAGCAAGCTCTGAGTTTTTTCTATGCCTGCCTGCACTAACTCGTCAAATATGTAATTTATATTTTATGACAATTTTTATGTTAAATCAAGCGTAAGGAGTTATGCATTCTCATTTTTTGTATTATTATATTTATATGAAGCAAATGAGAGTGAGTCAATCTAAGTATACGAAACCTTAATGGAGCTATTGTGAACTCTTCCTCGCTCATCTCATCTCAATTTCTTGTTGTGAAAGAGAAAGTTAAGCTCTTGAGAAAGGAATAATTTTGTCGAGTTCTCATATTCTTCATTGTACTCCTCTTACCCTACTTATAGCTTCAACAAGATTGTAAAGATATTTTGACTACAAGAAAGAGAGAAACACAATAGATTCTTATATAATATTCTTCCCATCTTCATTTCCACTTCACTTTCCTTTTTCACTCATTTTAAAAAGTCATATAATTCTAAAACTTTGCCAATGTAAATTCTTTTCTCTTCTGTTTTAAGCTCTACAGAATCTTCAGATATATCTCTCTCTGTCTCTCAACTTTAAATAGTTTGACAGAAAAAAATCTCATTCAAAAGGATAGTTGTATGTAAGTAGTAGTGAGAGAAGTGAAAGAATGACTAACTAAATAAAAACTTTTCATGTTGATGTATTATATTGTATGTCGGTCGCTAGACGAAGAAGAGAAAGCTGAGTGTAATGTACAGAGAGAGAGAAGAAGAACATCATAGTGTTGTGAAATGACTAAGACAGATGTAGATACATTAGTCTCCAACAACTGTACGTGCGTAAGTCTTATAGAAAGAAAGGAAAGAAGAAGAGAAATCGGGGGAAATGAAATAAATAGAAGTGTATGTATATATAGTATATATATATGTACATATATAAAGTAAAGTAAAGCCAACACAAAGCTTCATTCTATGCTTTCTCCTCATGAATCACATCACTTCTTTCTCTTTTCTATCTTTCACTGTTTCCTGTAAGAAGAAGAAGACTAAGACCTTTTTCCTGTGTGAACCAAACAGCTCTACTTTTATATTCTCAGTTCAAAGTCCTAGCTCTCTATAGCTAGCACCCAAAAAAATACAATGCTCTCTATTCTAGTTATACTCTACTCTTATATCTCTGTGAACAAATTCTTAAATCATTCCTTTCTATTTTCATCAGTAACAATATTTCTACGTCTCTTCTTCTCTCTTTCTTTTGTTACATTATTTTATTATGTTTAGTAAATGCATGGCCCATATAAAATGAGAGAAGAAAGAGAGTTTTTTTTCTTAGAAAAAAAAGAAAGCTGTGTGTATGTGTGTGTATTTGTACAATGTATCAGTGAGAGATAGCTCTTTAGTAGTGAAGAGAAGAAGACAAAAAATCCATGTGATGTGCATGAAGCATGAGGATATGTCTTGGCTCTTACAAAGAAATAGAAAATGTGAATGGAATTCTCACTCTTGGGAACATTTTCCTATTCAATCAGTCTTGACAAAATCCCCGGAAACAACTTCACTTTTTACTATATATATCTCATGAAGGACTTCCTTTAGTTGTGTGTGGGTACAAAACAAGACACAAAGGGTTTTAGAGTTGAAATGGAAATTTTTCTATCTTTTTTCTCCGGCCTTTCAAAATAAAAAATAGTATACAATATATATATATACAATACTAATCTATACAAGTATAAATAGAAAGAGTAGAGTTATCTAAAAAATCTAGAGTAAAGAAGTCACAGTAGATTTTTTTATAGTAAAGGATTCACGAATTTTGGTTAGGTTCAGAAAGAGAGAGAGAAAGTTCTACATTACAATTCTGACATTTGATACACTTTCTACCAATATTTAGGTAGTTTGGGTGTGGGCTCTTTCTACTTCCTTTTAATACATACAAACATCCATTTACATCTCAATTTAAGACTCTCTCCTGCTTATATAGGGCAAAAAATTTCCTTTTCATTCTAAACACATGAGTCAGTGCATGTCAGCTTTTATAACATGATTCTCTCTCCAGGGAAAAAAGGATCATGATTATATATATATATATATATTTGGGCTAAAAGGTCACTCACTCATTTTAACATTATACGTAAACATAATACTTCCGAAAGGGAGAACTTCTTAGAGTCAGCTAAAAAAGGAAGATATATACAACGTCTTTAGTGTCATCTTCTTTTGATCTCTCTTTCTAGTAGACACATCATGACATCCGAGAGAGAAGAAGAAGAATTTGGTCCAAAATTTTACTTTCAAATCAGTTGACATTATAATTAAACCTAAACTTGTATATACAAAATATACATATGGTAGTACAGTATAGTAGGGAAGAAAGCAAACATCAAGCAGTTGAATACGTAATGTGATTGTTCATACAAGTTTAATGTTGTGTACAACACATTACAGTACTACTATAGTATGCTATAATAGAAAACGCAGAGTCAAATTGCATTCATAAATTGTAGTCCAATTGCCTCATTTAAATAGCAGAGAAATGCTCAACGTACATTATAAAATGATGACACGCATAGAGATAATAATATTTTTGAGGAAGACTCATTATGCTGTCATGCAAAATGCTCCGTTATTAAGAAGAAGGAGAAATTATGATATCTAATGACATTTCTTGTATACATTTAGCAACATTTGGGTGAAAGAGGTATGAAACCCATGTTTAATGTACATATAGTAGTAATATTATTGTGATGTCAATGTCAAAAGTTTGAATGGACCAACTACTATGTATATATATATAATCTACTTGTCCAAAGTTACAAAACGTGTCAAATGCTTTCAATGCGACGACCATGTAAAAAGTTTGAAACTCAAAGTCTCTCAAAGTGAATAGCATAACGAAATTTGTGTCGTTACAAACTTTACATAATGTAGTACACAAGAAATACTCATAGCTCTATATAAAACATTATCATTATTAGAAAGAGAAAATTAACACACATTTCAAGAATTTCTTATATATACTTTAGCATTAAGGAGACTTTACGACGTAATATATATTCTTCTCTTTATATAATATTCTACAGAATTCTTTATCATTCACTAAGCTTATTCAGGTCATAGAAGTAGCAATTATTTTATGCTTTCTTAGTATTATATTATCAAATGTACTTCTCAAGGGGAACATTCAAGTCATTTTTTTCATTCTATGACTTCTTGCTCCTCTACTGTACTCTCACACATACACATCTAGTAATTTGTTAGAATATAATCATTATTAATATTCCCCATAAGAAACATTACACTCTGAAGTAATCCTTCTGAACTGAATATATGTACATATTCACAAAGTTACAAATTTGTAGTCTTTTTGCATACAGAACATTGATTACAACAAAAAGATAAACGTGTTCTAGATTTAAACTAATATCATACTACATCACTCTCTCTCTCTCTAGAAAAAGATATTGTATTAAACATTCATGCGTCTTTTATAGTAGTAGCAAAAGTTTATTAATGTGACAAGGATAAGACATTTATCTGATTCAATTATTCCTTAGAAAAGATCCTACGCCTCTTGGTTTGCAGATTGAATTATTATATTCTGACACATTACACTTTTTACATTGAACTACAGATTTTTGCTTTTCTATGAATCTAGAGTATTTAGAATTTTTTTGGCAACGCGTCAGAACAATTAGATACACATGCTTTACCAAAATCTAAGCATAAAGTAGCGAGTGTGACATTATGTCTCATTATTTCTTAGAAGAGTCTTACAACATCTGTGCGTAAGTAATTTCCAAGCGTAGAGAAAGTTGACATTTATGATGTAATAAAGCGTTGGTTGATTCAAAGAAATGTCCAAACAATATCATCGAGTGATAAATAATCAAAAATATACTTACCGGTGGTTCAACAATAACTAATTGATTAATTGGATTTCGGCCACCTTTAGACCTCCACAGCATAGAGGAGCTGAATGGAATCATTTCTTTGAATCCTCCCCTCCTCCCTAATGAGAATTTTTTTCCTCGTCGTTTCCACTCTAGGTTTCCACTTGTTGTTCTTCTAAAGAAAAAAAATTAAATAGAAATTAGTTTAATGAATTTCAACTAAGTTGACTTGCCAAAGGCTTCAATTATCCACATTTCCTACTATAGTACACATTTCTCTCCTTCCTAAGTAATATTATCCTACATCTTTCTTTCTGTGCTCTCACTCACATATAATCCTAAGATCAGAGAAAACTGTGAACCTAATCTGTCTTTCATTTGCTTTCCTTTGATCCTCTCTCTCTCTCTTTACTCTCTTTTTCTTTTGTAGTTAATACTAGGAAACCAGACAAAGATATATAGAGTTGTAGCTAACTATAATCTCTAGGAAGACACAAACAAATAGAGATATTATGCAGAATCGGAGAAACAAGAAGACTTCACCTTTTGTACTACTTGCTATGTATTGTAAATACACCATGATATTCATTACACATCGAGACACACACAGTCTTCTGTGGTTACATCATGATATTTCTCTCTTTCTTTTCTGTTTCCACATCTGTTTGAAATGTGATATGTACAAGAGAATCTTTTCCAGTATATAATCATCAACAACTGACCTTATATAAATTTTGGGATACTATATAATCTTTTTTCTTTAGTCCAAATTAAAAATTCTTTGACTTTTCTTCTTTTTTGTTGTTCCGACACAAGAAGTATTTTCAAAGCAATATAAAAAAAACAAGATCGTGTCTATATGAACATATGGGCTTGACATCTGATAACTTGCCTACACATTATATACTTTGTTCTTCAACAACAAAACTTGAAGACTTTGTTGTTTAGAGAAAATGCAGAAATGAGAGAAAGAGACTGTGGAATGCAATATAAAGCACAAAGGGAGAAAAGAAGAGAACTAGTTGTATTGTGTATGGACATCATTGTGAAAAAGAATGAAACGAAGCAGAAAAAGAATATATGGCAAGCAAGTTGCAATTCCAATACTTATATATAAAGCATATATATTGAATCTCTTTTTGCCTATTGTTACTAAACTACAAGTGTGTGTGTATATGTATGCTCTACACAACTTTCCATCTCGTTTATTATTACGTATGTAACGACTACTACTTTCTCCATATTCTCTATATTAGTAAAACTCTCTGCTCTTTCCCACGCGTCTCACTTCTTTATCTATCGTTGTTAGAATATATCTAAGGGAAAGAAAAGGCACGAGGGAAGAAAGCAATAACAGATTTTGAAAGTTGGAGGTTAGTGAACTTTCTTTCGGTTTGTAGTCACACAACTTTTGCAACATGTACTATTACTTTCTTCTACTATACTTTCTCTTTCCTTGCTCTTCAAAAACCAAAAAGAAGTGGTCTTGTAACTACTATAGTAGAAGGACCCAAAAGTTTTGTTGTAATATTATAATCCCACGTGTCCTCAAGCCCTTCAGCTTATCTATTACGTTGTAGTTAAATCTTGAGTGAGACAAACCAACAAGAGATTACTATTAATAAGAATTCTCTTTTTTGTATTATTTGTATCCTGTTCTGAAGTTTAGAATATTAATCTGATTTATTATATGCTACACATTAAAAGCTCAAAACCTCAACTTCCTAATTTTACTTGGAAGACTTCCTTTTAAATAAGACTTAAGAAAATGGTGCATCTACAACACCAATATCAGAGAATTGCGTGACTAGCACTAGTATAAGTGATGAAGATATAGAATAAAAGTGTATCTAAAAATAAACCTTGTTCTTGTTAAATATTGATACATACGTACATATTGTACTGACGGAGTCAGAACGTCAATGCCAAGAACAAGCTTGAAGGAAAATTGTATGTATATAGTGCGTGCTATTTCTGTATGTCAAATCTAGTGACACTTTCTTCTTCTAAGTAATTCAGATATTCAGAATGTTGTTACTAATATAAAATTTTCTTTTGGATAGTCACGCGAGAGCTCATATAACACTTTGATCAAAGTGTTATAAATCAAATTAAACATCATGTTTAATTAAAAGTCAATAAATAAGGGATATTGTATACTGATATATGTTACAGAGATTTTAAATCAACGCTGTATTTGATACGAACTCGGTCAAGTACTCAATAAATCAAGAAGATAGTCTCAACATACATAGAACATTCATTTTAATATCAACAATGATCTGATATGAGATACCTTTACATATACCTAGGTGTGCATGTCACTTTTTTATGAATACATTTGTAGGTATTTCTCTCTTTCTTTCATAAATTTTCTTCTTCTTCTTCTCAAGTATACTATATATCTCCTATATTCTTTCTCCACAGAAAATATATAAGTAGTTCATGCAACTCAGGAAGCTTTCTTCAGTTCTATTAGTAAATTTATTTCCAACAGAGTCTCAAACCTTTCCCTTTAGACTACAACTCTTACTCTCTATTTTTTTTTGTCTGTCTCTGCCTAGAAACATAATTGATTTATGACAGTTCCTACTTGAAACCCAAACACGATTTTGTCACTGTCATGTCTTTTGTACTAATCTTATATATGTCTTTATTAGGAGAAAAAAGTTCAGGCTATTTACTCCTACTCTTTTCGTTTTCTTCTTCCTATTTGTTATCTTCTGTTCTACTTTCCTAATAAGATATAGCTACTTATATATAACATCTGTAATATATTTTCTTCTCAGCTTTATTACTCAGGATTAGATTGCATTGTCAGGCGTATACTTATCGACACTCTAGTAAATGATTTTCTTCAAATTACTTTCATGAGTTTCTTCCTATGCCCCTATATAGTAGCTTGTCATATATGAAACATAGATAGATATAGTCACTTGCCACGTGCAAAAGTTTATGACACATGCTAAAATCAAAGGTTAGTTTTAGCTACCTTGCTCAGTAGTAGAAGTAAAGCTGGAAGTAACGCCAAGATCGATCGTCTTATCCCAGATTTTCATAGTGATATCACAACACATGAAAATTCAAAGCTGAATTCATATTTTCTTTTCTCTGTATATGCTACACAGTAATTTTAGCACTGCCTTGTAATACTGTCACAGTAGTCAACAACAGAAGGCCGAAGAAAGTAATTAGGGCTTGCACGTGTCTTTATACTATATAGTTTTGAGGATACTTTCACTTTTCTGTTTAAACTCACAATATATGTATAAAGCTTATCGTATAGTAATTGTCAACGTCAACTTCATCATCACTGTACTTACACAGCGTTACATTGCAACACTCTAAAACTTATGACTGTGTACTTGCAACTGTCAAACTGTCATCTTTGAAATATTTATATATGTAGTCTTTATACTTTAGACTCTATAGAAGAAGAACAGTGACCAGAGCTGACTATGAATGAATACTCAAGTAGACAAGAAGATGGAAGATGATTGATATTTGAATTGAAAGTTGTTATATACTTTCTCTCTCTCGTCTTTACTTTATATATACTTAGTAGAGTGTACGTGTCTTGCAAGAGTTTTTGATGTAAATAGAAAAAAGGAAGCTTAATAGAATCTTGTGCTACATACTTCTAGGATGACATAAAGGTAATTTAACGTAGCACACTTTATACTATATTAGTAAGAAGATTGTGTTATAGTCTTATGTGTCGGTGTTCACAGTTCACACCTTTCGTGTAAAAAGCTTATAGAGCCAATATATTGTATCTCTATGTATGTATATAATACCTTGTGTAATAATAGTGATGGTATATAGTCAACGTTATACACTTTATGTACGCTCTCTCACATACACAACTGGTTTTAGTTTTGGTTCTCTTCTGTTGTGTTTCAATGGTTTTCTGTAAAAGATTGTGAACTTGCTGCTGGAAGAAAGGAGACTAACTCTCTTATGTTTCATAGAAACAGTTCAAAAACCGTCAACGAACTACACGACAGGAGAGAGAAAGAGAGTAGAAGAACGGAACGGAAGCCGAAAAATATTGCGGACGATGGCACGAAGTAAAACACACGTTGCAACTTGTGAGAAATTTTGCTATATTGAACTTACTTTTCTTTAGTGTGCACATGTTAAAAGAGATGAGAGAGAGTTTTCAGTGTTATGTTCTTCAGCACTGCTTTTATATTTGTCTTGCGCAACACAGACGTGCCCCTCTTTTTCTTCAGTTCGATTAAATTCGGAATTTTCATCAGAATTATAAAAGAGCTCTTACCATTGACATTTCCTAACTATTACATAAGTACATTTTCTATAGCAGGAAAACGTGCCTTTGAACGACTACGACATATAGAGTAACATCACATATATAGTATCTTCCTACTTACACATTATATTTCCCTTTTTATTCTACTAAATCCGACTAGTTCCGAATGTGAGAGTATAGTATATAGGAAGAGAAGAAGAGGTAGGTCGGGTTTAAATACTCACGTTATATTTATATAGCACATATATAGTAACAGTAAATAGAAGTGGTGGTCGTGATAGTAAAAAGTTGTTATCTATATCTATACTATAGTATAGTAATAGTATGTAGAGATATACTTTTCTCTCCTGTAGGTACATCGCCCTCCAAGTAGTTTTTTGGCAACTCAACCCATATAACTTTTTTATACAATTCCTCTCTACCTCTTTTCTCTCTCACTTTCTCCGCAACTCACTACTACTGCATAGCATATATATGTATAAATGCTGACTATGGTATTGTATCATATACCTAGACAATGTCAGTGTGACCATCACGTTTTTTGAACCTTTGAGAAAACTACGGAGTAACAACAGAACAGTAAATATAAACATGAACTTGTGATTCAACCAAATGATACGTTATTCTAGCCATCATTCCACAAATAATTCAGAATGTTGTTGTTGTTGCAAAAGATGTATAGCGTAGATATCTATAGATATATAGCATGTGTATTGCACTTTGTAGTACTACTTCCCTTCAAAATTGCATTGTTTTTCGTGGTTTTAGTACGTAGAAAAGAATTGATATGGTTTCACTCTTTTGAGGTGAAGTTTAACATTGTCGTTTATATGTACGATTTCCCTTATAGAATGTTCTCCTCTTGCTATATAGTATACTTGTACGGACATGGTAGAATGTACATAGAATATAGTCTATCTATGTTCCTTCATTGAAAAGTTGTGACAAAAAGCAGAAAGATAGAAAATTCATGTATCATGTACTACTAGTGTTGTAGAAAAATAGAAGAGAGAAGCAAAAAGAGCAAACTGTGTAGAATTTGCGCATTTACTTATAATATATATATATAATCCTACGACTTTCACTACGCCCGAATTTGACTTTCACCAGAGACGGCTAATCTAACTAAACCGTATAGTAGCACCCATACTAGAGTTATAAAATATAAAAGAGGAACTCCGTAGTAGTCTATTAGTAAAGTAGTCAACTCTTGTCAATGTAATAGTACTACATAGCATACGTGAGTTCATGAAACTTATAAGAATACAAAGCATAAAAAAGAAGAGTTGAGTTATGACTTTTGAACAAAAGATAGTCACACATACTAAAAGTTGTCATTTGAAATCATAATGCATGAGGTAGGTTGAAAGAACCTTATATACATATATCATAGCAAATAAAAGTCAACTCATGATATGTCATATAAATTTTTAGTTTACATACAATAAAACGTGTGAACTTTCACTTTTACCTATTTCTCTAGTTAACATATATAAGCATAATATCAAATCGATATGAGCCATGGACATTTTCAACCTTTGTAGTATTTACCTTCGATGCTAAAAATAGCTTATGTCACCTACACATTTATTCATAGATTATTATTATTATTGCAGGTAATAATAACAAATGTTCAATTCTATGATGTATTCAACATAATAGTATCGTTATATAGCAGTATTTAATTATTTGAATTAGACTTAATCAAAACTTAGAGATATGTAGTGTACATATAATTCAGAGTTCCTTATGTGGCTAACGAAGTAAAAGTAATTGTATAATATTGCTGCTTGTAGTATTCTCTACTCTTCTCAACTCTAAAACGTGTAACCCTAACCAATGATGTCTGTGCACTCAACCGCATCATAAATTTGCACTAGGCACTTGCAGAGCATAGTTGAGTGAAAGTGAAGTGAACTGAGTTTCTCTCTCTCTTTTACTCTCATGGATGATGATGATGATGATAACTATGCTGTGCCAATTACCAATTGAGGTAGAAAATCGTGAAAACTAGTTTTCTGATTAAATAGAGTCCGGAATAAAGTTTTCCACTATTCTGTCGTTTCTATATTTCAAATCTGCATGGAAAAGAAAAAGTTGAGTTAGATCATTTCTCGTTTCTACCTTAGATATTGATATCGAATAGATGGTGTGAGTCTACATTAGTAACAACTAAAAACCACGGAGTGATTTTGGTTGACTATCGTAGACTGATAAAATGTGACTTTATATGTAGAGTGAGTTGTGTAAAATGAGATGAGGTGAACAGCAACTTAAATCCTGTTGGCTATTTAATACACAGTTGAGTAAACTATAAGGTTTATGGAAGAATGGACAGAGAAAATGCTTGTAATAGTGAATCAGTATCTTCATCAGAGTTTATAGAGAATTTATATAGTAGGATGTTTCAAATTTTAGCCTAAACTCGTCTCGTCTAGGTTATATATATCCAATAATGTGAATGGGTCGTTGTTGAAAATATATATACTTGCTTTCACTTTGCTAGAAGAGAACAGCGAAAGTAGTGTAATATGGTTTTCTCTAACTATATCCACTCTACTTGTTCTACTCTCTGTCTCTTCTTTACATTTCGTTATTTTGAGGATAAAATTACTACCAGGCTATATATGTATATACTCTTTTGTAACAGACATTATATAGTCACGTAATAAAACAGGATGAATTTGCTACTATATATATACCTATGTTACTTCTTTCGTTCAATGCTGTAGAGACACACAAAACTGTAGTTAGTGATGAGTTTGAGTTGAATTTATAAACAAGACAACCTCTTATATGGTTGTTCCGTAAACACAGCCTTTTCAATTTTCTCTTTCGCTTTGTGTGTTGGTGGTGACTACTTTCACCATTATATTTCCACGCTAGAGAGAAAGAACAAAAGGTTTGTGTCTATGTACTAAAGTAGGAGACGAGTTTTTTGTGTTGGAGCTTTGTAAAAGAGAAAATAGAAAGTAGTGGTTGAGATGATTTGACCTAGTTGTCATTACATTCTAATTTCCTGTTGTTAAATAACAAAATTTCGTCAAAACTAAATCTACCTTTTTCTCTACTTTCATCATCCTTTGCCCCTGTAGCGATATAAGACTAGATTTGATACATTTTGTTCAAAATAGTAAATAAGGTCAAAGTTTCCAGCAATTGGAAAATTTAAAAGTACTACTAAGGTACTTGGACAGAAAAAACTTTACAAATTACATGTTGTTGATAAAATATTGGATAAAACTTTGATCAGTAGTGCAGCATGCTATATACAATACATGACCTAAAGCAATAATACAACTTTATTAGATTAGACTTTTTTCCTTTTCAAGTATTTTCCACTTGACTCGTTTGTCATGTACGTACGTATATTTCTCTGTAACGTCGTAATATGATGAGTTCAGAATAAAAAAAAACTTTTTTTTAGAACACACTAGTTTTTAATTAGAGGCTAAAGTTTTAACTATGGTATACTACTACAGTACAGTATGTATGTTACTATACATGAAAGCTAATAAGGTCGATCTAAGAGGATTTAGAAAAAACTCTACGACATCAGAGCAAGTGGCAAGTGATATACCTAGTCTCTTCTCTTTTCCTCTCAACACTCTTATAATAATTGGAGATTACTGCTTAAAGTATACAGAGAGTATAGAGAGTCGTAAGTTGAGCTACGGCTGTTCTCATTTTATCTTGTGAACCAAAAGGGACATGAAGTGACTCTGTGAAAGAGGATGAATTGAATAAAAGTGACGAGTAGTAAGAGTGAGTGATCTACTACTAGAGAGAGAGAGAGAGAAAAGAACCTGATATTTTGTTACAATTATATTATAGAGTAAGAGCCTGAAGAAAAGTATAAGGTTTATATTCACATAATCCTATATCCTTTCCTATTGATATGCTCCTTTCACTTTGATAAATCTTTATTTGATAATCTCATGTTCTCTACTTCAGTTCTTTAGCCTGCATTTATTTTAATAATAAATCAAGTCTTTTTTCATAACATATGTACAATTTTAACAGTGGCAATTAATTGTCACACATTT
Organism: Oncopodura yosiiana; assembly: GCA_009869805.1. Classification (NCBI taxonomy): domain Eukaryota; kingdom Metazoa; phylum Arthropoda; class Collembola; order Entomobryomorpha; family Oncopoduridae; genus Oncopodura; species Oncopodura yosiiana. Next base: position 13,150 of record VCNE01006327.1, read on the forward strand.
TATTTACTTAATAACACAGGAGCATGATATATTCATTCTTAGTGATATAATAAAACACATATCAAATCGTACTAAATATAATGATCAGGAAATAATAAATATGAAGTGGCTACAAATAATTCTAAAAGTAAATATAGATAAAAAAAATTGTAAAAATATGTAGATAATAAGATCACTTTGTTTGACTCTCAATAGCCCTCTTTTTGAGTAAATGTTGTCCAAACTAGAATTAAAAAGATTTTTATGTACTAAAGATTTCAAATATAACAGTAACGGCGTAATGTCTCTCGTCTTACCATTGGAGGTTTGTTAGATGATCCAGAGCTACGTCTTTTTACTTTCTTCTCAGGACTAATTGCTTTTACCACAGTTTCTTT
>VCNE01006332.1:0-12141 GCA_009869805.1 Oncopodura yosiiana
TAGAGTTGTTTTTACAATCACAAAATTAGAATCTACCGATTTTGGAATGTATACCATTGAGGCTAAGAATATATATGGAACAGTAAAAGCATTTGTAAATGTTAAGGTGAGTTGTTTGTTGATACTATTTTTAAGCTTTAGAATCTCCTTTACTGTCTGATTTAATTAATTTTCAGCCAAAGGATCGAGCAAGATCAATGACGCCTACAAGACAAAATATACATGCAATTGATAGAACTCGTAAATTATATGATGGCCTGTAACATTATGAATTGATCACGGCAATCAAAACTTTTTCTTGCTGTAGATATTTTTGTTATAAAAAATGGTATATATCACTTATATATATAATCTCCCTTGATTTTTTCCAAAATATATATTGAAGCCAATGATTATCGTACACTGAATCCTCAAAGTCTAAAAAGCAAGTGTACATTAAAGACCTATTAAAGTACCTTATTATTGTTAAGATTTAAAACAAAAACATAAGTATATGCAATAGAAACTCCTATTATATTATTGTAGCTTTTAAGAATAATAAAGACCGCAACATATATATAAAGGCTTATAAAAATGTATAATTAATTAAGCAGTCATTAATTTTTGTTTTGTTTTGTCTTGAAATAAAGAAAGAAACAAAGAGTGATACTATATACAATGATATATAAATGTCTCAATATGTTTTTAATTTTTGGAACAGTTTATTATTTTTTATAATCTTATTAGTAATAGTAGTAGTAGACAATTCGTTCTCATATTTTTTTTCGTGTATTTATGTAGTAATAGGCTAAGAAATATAACATAAACAATGTAAGCAACAATAATAACAACGTGAATTGAAAATAGGTTCAACAGAAGGTTGAAAATATTTGTTTTTTTTTTGAAGAGATTAACAACAACATATATATAAATTATATATCTCTTCTAATATTTTAAGCGAGTATTTTTAGACCCAATTCATATATAGTAGATACCTCTCTTCTTTTCTATTTCTTTGTGTATATAAAGGTATGCACGCTCGAATAACATAAAATTGGGAACTTCTTCTTCTATATGAGAAGAAGTTCTAATATATAACTGAGACTGAGTTTGATTTGCTTTGTGCTTGCATCTTGACCAATTCATGAAAAATTGGAAAATTAATTATATGTACTAATTATTGTTATAACTTAAATATTTACAAGATAATATAGATTATACTATAATTTTTATAATATATATATATATATATATATATAGAGCGCAGCGAGGCAATCTGATATACTTTTTTTCTTCTCTTCTTGCAACTAAATAGCACAACAGACACAAACAAAGATATTTTTTAAAGAGTTTTGGTATTTTGGTTGGTAGTAAATAGTAGTACAATTATATTTCATTTTCTTTTCTTAACAACATCTACCAATTGGAGTCTTATTATCCCTTCTATCAATTGCAATTCTATCGGGTAATTCTTGACTACTTGGATCTCCTCTACCACCAGGAGTTTTTGTTAATATAGCCTCGGCTAATTCATGAAATGCTCTTTCTATGTTAATATTATTTTTTGCAGAAGTCTCCATAAATTTAATTCCATGTTCACGGGCAATCTATAAAAAAAGAAAAGATTAGTATTATATACAGTTGAATATAAAGAACAGAGTTTTCTAACCTGTTGTCCTCTTTCAAATTGAATTTGACGTGAATCGTCCATGTCACATTTATTACCTAAAATCATCTTCTCCACATCTTCATTGGCATGCTGTTCAGATCAAAATAAAACATTTTAGTTCAACTCTAAAAAACTAAAACACCTTTTTTTAAATAAATTTTATTAACCTCATCGATATTCCTTAGCCACTTTGCAATATTTTCAAAACTCTTTTGGTTCGTAATATCATAAACAAGCATAATTCCCATTGCTCCTCTGTAATATGAAGTTGTAATTGTGTGGAAGCGCTCTTGTCCTGCTGTGTCCCTATTGATAATAAAATAATAAAAGATCATTAACCAATTTTATTTAATCTGATAAAACCCATCTGTACTGACTGATAAGATAAAAAAAGTGCAATGCTCAACAACTTCCATATAAATAATTCGTAATCAAGTGACTAATCAAATTTTACGTACCATATCTGAAGTTTTATTTTCTTGCCCTTCAGTTCAATTGTTTTGATCTTAAAATCAATACCTGCATGAGTAAAGAAAATTATTTCAATTAATAACCAATTCTCAGCGCCAAATACTAATAACAATAAGAAGTAAAACTATACCAATTGTAGAGATGAACGTTGTGTTGAAGGCGTCTGTTGAAAATCAAAAAACAAAATAATAATAACTGGCTTTTAGTACAATATTCAATTATTATAAGTATCTTAAAGCATACCATCACTGAAACGAAAGAGAATACATGTCTTGCCTACACCAGAATCACCAATTAGTAGCAATTTGAATAATAAGTCGTAAGTTTTCTTCGCCATGTTTTTTAAAACTAGATTATTTGATAAAGGAGGGACTATATTTTACTCCTATTGCAATCTGTAACAATAAAATAAACAATAAATTACTAAACACATCATAAATGAATCAGTATTCTATGACAAACATAAACTACTACTAACCTGTGATACTAAACAAGAATAATATATAATGATTATTTGCGATATATTTGTTGACCAGTCTCAGTTTATTATAATAGATCTCTTTGTCTAAGAGTCTTGACTTTCTTTCCTAACGAATCATCTATCTCCTCCTTGAAAATAAAAAGAATAGAATGAATTCAGATTAATTTCATATCACCAAAATAAATAATATAACCTACCAACACCGGTTTTTAATTCTCCTTCTTCTACGATTCAAGTTCCAGTATCAAGTATAAAAAAGTCAATTTTCATTTAGAAAAGCCGGGATCTATCTATAATTAATTATGATGTCAGTAAAATAGAGAGAACAGGATACTGTGATTGAAGCAGGAAGTCGCAGTTGAAAAGATTTCGTCAGAAATATTATTGAAGAAAAATTGATTATATAATAAGGAGTGTCAGTCATTAACTTTGTGCGAGTTACTAAACAAACGTGGATTTCTGAACGATTTTTTTCTGTTTCCACTATTTAAAAGAACACTTAAACTTGAGATATGATTACTCACTATGACTTGACTGTTTGGTATGATTTAATATGTAGCCAATGCTAAATATATACCTCTCTCTACTCAAACGCAATGCTTTAATTAGTAACAACTAATTGAAGGCATATCTCTTTTCTAAGGTTGTTTTGATTTGCTCAAAATTATTTGTATGAATGAATCACAAAGTCACATGAATCATTTATATTGAGTCACAGATGGCGTCAAGTACAAAACGAGAAGTGAACAACAAGCTTCTCTGAAAATTGGACTTTGTTGATTCAACAAGAATCTCAAAATTCTCAAGATTGTATGTATGCCGAAAAAATTGTGTAATAACTTTTCTGAAAATTATTAGATGTTGAATTCCTTGCTCTAGTTTTTTTTGAAAATACTTTCTAGTATACGTGGTGTTAGTTTTTTAGTTCTCTTTTCTCGTCTCTTTTCTTCCTTTGATTTATAGGACGTTAGAAATTTATGAGGCAAACTGAGAAAAATAAACTAAAAATCTTTACAGATTTATTAGTTAAAGTGTAGACTACTTTCATATAAATAAAGACATAAAGCAATCATCCTAGTTCCAAATCAGGTTTTATCTATATAAATCACATGTCGATATTAAATCATGTAGAGAGAGTAGAAAAGTGAATATTTTGCCTTTTGTACTATATAGAGTAAAGTAAATCCCCGGTGTTCGGAGAGACCCTTTTACAATGTGTGTGTTTTCCGGGTATTAGCTTACTCTGTCTTTGACAGTCGGATAAAAAATCGATAAGGTCGTTCTCCGTCGCTCACGCATATTTGCTTGATGCTGCTAGCATGTTCACAATGAACTGACATTACTCTTTTCTCACCCTCCTCTCTCTCTCTCTTTCCAGCAACAACAACTCTCTCCAGAAACATATTTAGTTAGGTAGGGTTCCTTCTTCTTCCATCGTCATTTTCTTCCATTCCATATATGCACTGTTGCCAACAAAACAACCCTATACTTTGAAAAGTTTGACAGGATTTCTTAATATTTATTTATTGTCACACACATGACACAGAGCAAAGCACACGCATTGTCTTTTATCTCTTACAAAATAACAATACAAATAGTTTTAAAGTTCAATGATGGTTACAACTATTTAGTACTAATTCCCTAAATAAAACGTTTTGATAAAGATAAAAAAAATACGTCAGCCAAGATTACTCATCTTTTATATAGTCTTTCTATAAGGCTCTTTAGAAGGAAAAGAGAAAAAGAAAACATAAATAAACATTAGGAGCTGACACGAGAATACTATAACATACACCATTATAACTACAAAGTCAAAGTGTGTGAATGTGTGTTTATACATAACATGAAGTAAAAGAATAACATCATGGAATGAGTTATTGTGTGTAATTTCATATTCAAACAATTTAGTGAAGGAGTCGATGATGTGGTGAGATAATGACAATAAACATTTTTTGGGAGAAGGATTTAGTTTCCAAAAAAAAATTTCATGATACAAGTTGAGTTGAGTCATACCAGAAGAAGAAGAAGAAGAAAAAGAGATTATCTTCAGAGAGAGAGTTTGTGTGTTGAGCTTGAACTTTGCTATTAGAGAGATTATAATTATAATATATCCCTACATTTTTTCTTCTCGTGAGTGATATGACACAGAGAACCCAAAATATTTTATTAAAAAGGGGAAATGTGCAAAGAAATATATAGAACAAAATATAATGGTCTGTGAAAACCATTATCAGTTGTGTATTAAATATTTGCTGAATGTCATTCATTGTTTCTGATTAGTCATCATAGACGTTATATAGTGATTGTCTCCATATTCAAAGAAAACAATTGTCTAAGGTTTCATCAGTTAATCTACATTTGTGCAAAGTCAGTTGAAGAAAACAAATATAGCTATAAACATGTGTAAAATAATTATATAGTGCTCAAAAAATTTATGATAATTCAGACTTTTGAGTGACTGTCACACTTGTAAACAATGCTGCTGATAAAGCAAATAGTATATATAGTAGAGAGTGAGAGAGATAAAGTGTAAACACATTCATTTCTCACTTATAAATATTATTGCAACTACTTTACTCAGCATATATAATATTTGTGTCTATCTTGTAGTATCTGTTTAACAAGGCAATTTATGTAACTTTATATAGCCTCATCGCTCGTTTTTAGCTACTGGTTAATACTAATAAGAGCAAGGGGCAACATTTATTCAAATATATATTTACAAAAGATTACACAATGAAAAAAGTATGAGGTTTGAGATTGTGACTTTTGTCCAGCAGTTCATATATACAGTGTGTAGTAGAAAATAAGCAGTTCATATAAAAGCAAATAAATTACTTTGCTATCATCATCTTCTGACAATTTACATGACACAATATTGACCATTTGTAAGATGTTTATGTGTTTCGAAACACATCTACACTACATTATATATATTGAGTGAGACTATGAGACTTTCCTAGAAAAGAAATAAAAAATATGGTTTTACATTGTGTAGTGTAAATGTGCTCGTCTTGAAAGCTATACAACAATAATTTAGCATTTTTTTACACTTGCTACTACTACATTTTATAATGAAGAAAAGGAGAAAGTGTGTTGTTACTTTAATTTTATTATTTAGTTTAATACAAAGTAGTAAAGAAGAGGCGTCAACAAGAGCATTACAACAACAACAAACAATTCCGGCAGCAGGATCTTCAACTTTTGTATCACCACCAAAAGCAAATAAATGTCAAGAAATTACAATTCCAATGTGTAAAACAATTGGGTATAATTTAACTGAAATGCCAAATCAGTTTAATCATGACTCTCAAGAGGAAGCTGGAATGGAAGTTCATCAATATTGGCCATTAGTAGAAATAAAATGTTCTTCCGACTTGAAATTTTTTATATGCTCTCTTTACGTTCCCATTTGTATGGAAGATTATCAAGGAGGATCAATTCCACCGTGTAGATCTGTATGTCTAAGGGCTCGTCATGGATGTGAGCCAGTAATGTAAGTTTACTAATGTAAAAATGTCATAACATGAATAAATATTGTTTTCTTATAAATTCTTTTTGTATACTTTTATATTCTAGGATACAATATGGTAAGTACTTTAACCTTTTCTTTCTCATAGGATCAACATAAAATCTAATGAATCATCTTACAAAAACAGGTTTCCAATGGCCAGATCGTATGCAATGTGACAGATTTCCCAAATTTGGGAAGAATACACTTTGTAATGGATGAAAGAAAGGGTGAACTACCATCAGATTTTGGACTATCAATTAATGAGCCACCAATATTTACTTCAGGCATAGGAGGAGGAAAAACACAAAATAAAAATAGCATCTCAACAACAACAACTACAAGAAGGAAACATAATAATGATAGTGTGTCATTCACAAGTTGTAGTTGTACATGTAATACACCATTAATTAAGTTGGAGCAAACAAATGTATACTTTAATCGTAGTGATCGTCATATTGAGACTGGTAATGTAGTAAATTGTGCCATACCATGTCACTCAGGTTATGAGTCAAATGAAGAATTACAATTCTCACAGTGGTGGCTTACAGTTTGGTCTAGTATCTGCTGTCTAGTGACTTTTATAACTCTACTTACATTTCTTATTGATTCTCAAAGATTCAAATATCCAGAGAGACCTATTGTATACTTGTCAGCTTGTTATATGATGGTTTCAATAGGTTATTTACTCAGAGTTTGGCGTGGTCATGAAGAAATTGCATGTAAAGGAAATGTAATTAGATATGGAATTGAAATTGGAACACAATCTTCAATGTGGTGTACAATTGTATTTCTTCTCATTTATTATTTTGGAATGGCTAGTTCAATTTGGTAAGATAAGCAATAACCTTAATTATCCTTTTTACATACATTAAAAAAGATATATATGTTTCTTTTAAGGTGGACTATTCTCTCATTTACTTGGTACTTGGCTGCTGGTTTAAAATGGGGTTCAGAAGCTATCTCAAATCATGCACATTTATTTCATATAATCTCTTGGGTCCTCCCAGCACTTGGTACACTTGCAGCAATTACTGATGGAGCCGTAGATGGTGATGCAATAAGCGGAATCTGTCTAATTGGAAATCAAGATCCAATGAGACTTATGATATATATTGTAGCACCTTTAGCAGTACTTTTAGTTGTTGGTACTTCATTTCTTCTTGCTGGATTTTTTGCTTTAGTTAGAATTCGTCAAGTTATTGCAAGACAAGGAGGAAGAGCAAAAACTGAGAAACTTGAGAAATTAATGATTAGAATTGGAGTATTTTCAGTTTTATATACATTACCAGCTTCTGCTGTTATAGCTGCCTATTTCTATGAGATGAATGCCAAAGATTTATGGCTTTTGGGTATCAAGTGAGTATTTATACTAATTATTAAATTATAGTATATTGGATTTAGAATTTGAAAATCTGATTCAAATATGTTTTTTTACTCTCTCTTGTAGCTGTTCCTGTAACCCTATGGTTCAAAAACCAATTTATTCTGTTTTAATGCTCAAATATTTGTAAGTTTTTTTCTACTTTGAAATAAATTACTACTACTACTACTACTATAGATATCTCAATTCTTCTTTTATCTGTATGTAGTATGTCTCTTGCTGTTGGAATCACTTCTGGTGTCTGGATTTGGTCTGGCAAAACAGTAGAGTCATGGCAGAAATTTTTTAATAAAATATGTGGACGAAAACATCAACAAAGTACTGCTTTACTTACAACAGCAAAATATAGTCCTGGTCCACCACAAGGAGGAGGATCAATGTATCATTCACATCATCATCATTTACATCAAGCAACAATAAGTGTTGGAACTGGATCTCCTGGTCGTGTAGGCTCAACTCCAATTAATATGAGTGTACCAATTTCAGGGTTCAATACTAAAAGTAGTAATTTAACACATGTATAGTCAGTCAGTCAAGTCAGTCAGTTTTTGTAGTTTTATTTGTGAATTAACTTGTCTTGTCAATTTTAATATATATTATAGAACTTTGTACTTACTGTGAGTGAGACTACTTACGCTATATAACTCATAACACTTTGTGAGATGAAAAGATTTGTACAAATATGTAACTTTATTTTATCAAGAATAAATGATTTACTAAGCTTTTTCATGTAACATGACGGTGACATTATTTTTAGTATAAAGGAAATTGACTTTCACCTGAAGGAGAAAACTGAGATAGAAAAACAATTTTAGCGTCATATTCTTAAAAGGATTTTATTTTAAGAGTTTGTTGATGCATATAAGTGATACGAAGAAATCAACTCAGTCGTTTCCTCTCACTAAGATTCTATATATATACTTACATTACATATTTTGATATGAGACAGAAAGAGAGATTTTTATTAGATCTACTGCAAGACTTGAGACATCTTATAATTTTAGAAAAGAGCTTTTTATACGTCATCAAGCTATTTTATATGACGTGAACATTGTGTAGTCATAAACAATTGTAGCATCTTTCACAAATGGTGGCAATGTTAAATTCTACTCAACAATCATTGTGAAATCTCCCTTGTATTGCTATATATATAGTTATAGTAGCAAAAGAAAAAGAAATGGAAGAACAGATGACATGAAAAGTGTGAATTGAGCTCGCTCTCCTGTGGACTAATTTTTTGTGAGCTCATTTACATTTTTCTTTCAATTTATCACATCTATTAATACCTTATTTTAAAGTACCTACAAGGTGTGCACATCACAAATAGACAAGATTACAACGTTGTTCATCACAAAAATTATAGTTTTATTGTGATTATAAAACTCCAGTGAAGCGGCGAAGTCAGTATTGTCAGCGGTATTCAGTATTATTACTTATTATCCAATAATAATAATAAAGATTATAAAGTCATCAAAACAATAACAACTAATTTATCAATCAAGAGATTTATAGATTGTAAACCACACCTACATATTTATATATAATAATAATGTGTAAAATTAAAGAATGAAGCAAAAAGAAGAAGAGGAAGAAGATCATCAATTGGTCATTGTTAATAATCTTGAAATTTTACTCAAAATATATACTTTGTGTGAAGTTATCACATAAAAATGATTGAATATTGAGTGATTTAATTTAATTTATTGTGGCCTCTACTATCTGGCCAAATAATCGACCGACATTCTACTATCTATCTATAATCTATATTTAATTATTAGAAAAGACTCTATATATATACACTTAATTAAGTGTTGATAAGTTTCTGCTTACTACTACTACATATTATTAATTACAACAATGCAAAGTAGAAAAAAGTTGATGCCAGCAGTTAGAAATGTCATTTCTCATGAACATGGAGGTTCCAGAGCTGCTAGCTCACAACAAATGGCTGGACTTTATGATCTTGAAGAGACATTGGGAAAAGGACATTTTGCTGTTGTAAAAGCAGCAAAACATGTTTTTACTGGAGAAAGGGTAAACAAATTATTAATAAGACATTAATCAAGAATCAAACTGACTGATTGATATTATTTTATTAATTAGGTTGCAGTCAAAGTGATAGACAAGACAAAATTGGACACTATATCTCAAAGGGCATTATTAAAAGAAGTACTATGCATGAAGTTGGTTCAACATGTAAGTACTCATATTTATTACATTAATGTTTTTTGGCCTTTAGTCTCACAATTATGTCAAAAAAATTGTTTGTTTTAATTTGGTTTGTATCACGCGGGCATACTAACTCTATGCTCTCTAATGTTTTTTTTTGTTTATTACAGCCAAATGTTGTTAGACTGTATGAAGTTATTGACACAACTACTAAAATGTATTTGGTACTTGAATTGGGACGTGGAGATCTTTATGATGTGATTTTAAAACAACAAGGGGGTTTATCTGAAGAAGTAGCTCGTCGATATTTTACTCAAATTGTTTCTGCTGTATCATATTGTCATAAACTTCATGTAGCGCATCGTGATTTAAAACCAGAAAATGTTGTATTCTTCCCAAATCCAACAGACCCTTTAGGAAAATCATCATTAGGATCAGTCAAGTTGACTGATTTCGGATTCTCAAATAAATTTTGTCCAGGTGTGAAGCTAGATACTTCATGTGGCTCTTTAGCATACTCTGCACCTGAAATTTTACTGGGTGATCAGTATGATGGTCCAGGTAAGATTATAAAAAGAAATATACCATATATATATTTTATATTGCAATTAAACATGAATTGAAAATCTTATATTGTTTATCTTCAATAGCTGTGGATGTTTGGTCATTGGGAGTTATTTTATACATGTTGGTTTGTGGACGTGCACCATTTCAAGAAGCAAATGATTCTGAGACATTGACAAAAATTATGGATGTAAAGTTTCAAATTCCATCACATGTTTCACCCGGTTGTAGAAATTTAATTACTAGAATGATTGTACGCTATCCTCATCAAAGAGCTAGATTAGAAGACATTGAGCAAGATCCATGGCTTAATCAAGTAATTATTTAATCATAATCAGAATAAATGATTTATTTTTGCTAAGTTTTTTCATTTTCTTTATTCTTAGGACGGTTATATGGATGGAGAAATTCAAGAACCTCTTGTAAATGAGCACCGATTAACTAATGAGCATAGAAATTCTATTATTCAACAAATGATTAATGGACAAATTGCACAGCGAGAAGAAATCGTAGAGTATGTTGTCTTTGATTCTTGCAACATTATTAATATTTTCGTTTCACGTAATTCTAATGTCGTTTCTTTTTTACAGATCTTTACAAAAGGATGCATATAATTACATCACATCAACATTTTATTTACTTGCTGAAAGATATTTAAGAGAAAGAGGTCATGAATATTCTGGTGGAGACGTAGCAAGTGGCAATAATTCAGACAAGACTGGTGGTGGTGCTTTCCCTGACATTAATGAACAAAGAAATTTAACAGCATCATTAGAATCATTACATGATAGGAGAAAAAATTCTGGACAGTCTGATACTGAATGTGGCAGTGAAGAAGATTCATTAGCACCATTAGATTTGGAAATAAGCAATAATTCTAAACTAAATACTTCATCATCAAAAGGCTCGTCTTCTACTGGTAGAGGCATGCATATGGTTTTGAGTTCTTCAGGTATGTATATTTTACGTTTTCAAGCTCAATTCCTTATCATAAAAAATATTCTCATTGTGTAATAAATGTTTTTAAAATACAGCAATCTCAGAGCTTGAAAGAGCACTTGGTGCTGTAGATGAGGACACAAATTCCTATGATATAAGTATAACTCATTCTGAAGAAGGTAATGAATGAATGATACTGCTTTATCTATAATAAGAATTTACAATTTCCACAAAGAAAACTTTAATATATTTATTTTGTATACTCTTTTTTACTTGTAGAAGATAATGAACTCGGTCCATTGCCAAAATCTTCTATAGGTCGTAGACATCATCATAGATCAAGAACACGTGGTATGATGTTAGGTTCAGGTCAAAAAATGTTACCTCTTCAAAGATCTACAAGCTGTTCATCAAGTGAAGATGAAGATTCAGAAAAGAAAAGAAGAAGGCAAAGACAAATGCAAGTTGATAAAGATTCTGATGTAATTAGAAATTTTCATCATGATGAAGATTCCAGTGATGAACATTCTGGTAGTGGTGGTGGAGGTTTATTAGGAAGCAATTTAGGAGCAACATATTCAAATAATGACGGTGGACCCATAACAAGTAACAATAATAATAGTAGTGGTAATAATGATGGTGGAGATAGCCAGAATGTAAAGACTGAAGGGAATAGTTCAACTAGCAATACTGAAGAATGTTCATCATCATCAACATCACAACAAAAACCACATCACAACATCTCCAACAATAATAATAGTAATCATCATCATCAAAGTAGTAGTAGTAGTAATAGTAATAATAAAAGAGCAACAATTGCGACACCAGAAGCTGATGAAGAATATGAAGAAGAAGATGAATATAGTGCACCAGTATCTTTATCTTCCTCATTACCAACATCACCAATTCAACAACAACATTCTTTTAATTCAATGTTGTCAAATTCATCAACTCCTCGACAAAATAGTCATGAA
>VCNE01006341.1:0-29184 GCA_009869805.1 Oncopodura yosiiana
TGTACATTTTTTCATATTCATCACTTTTTTTCGAGAGGTATTATTCTTTAGTACAATGAGTCAATGAATAGAATGTGTGGTTTTTTGGGGAAGAATTTTGGTATACTTGAAAAGAGCATAGAATCAAATACCATATGTAGCTAAAAATCATGTAATCGATATGAATGAGTATAATGAGTAAAAAAAGAACATACAAGAATGATTTTACCCAAAAGACCAAAAAGTGAGGATTGATGACATTATGAACACTCAATGCACAAATTGAGAGACATATGGGAGAATTTTTGGTGTAAAAAATCATGACGATATTTTTAGTAGCAGAGCATAAAAAAATTATTCAAATGATGAAAATTTATATGAGAGATAAATATCAGTATCATCATAAGTGTAGCAAAAGCCTTATGCATATTTTAGTATTTTAGAAACAGGATATGAGTGTAAAGTGACATTGAAATATTTGAGCGATTTTTTAATCCTACTTACATAACAGAACTACACAATGCAATGTCGGAAATGAAATGAATCAAATCAAAAAAGAGACTGTAATATTTTTGTGGTGTAATAAGAATCTTTTTTTTACCCTAATCTATATCTACTTAAGCACCGTATTGAATGACTGATTGACAACTCAGTAATGTACATTTGCATACGTAATACTAAAATGTATTGTATGAGATGAGTTGTAAATATGAATTCAATTTTCTATGCACAGTACGTAAATAACAAGTGTAACGATTACATAATAGAATAGCTGTATAGCTTTCTCTTTTCACAAGAGAGATTGTCAATTGGATACATTGTATACAGTAGAAAGATTTTAATATACAAGCGAAGCCGTCGTCTCCGACTCCTGAAGTTTCACTTCAGGATTCTCGCCTCGCTCGTTTTGACTACTCCGCAGGATCAAGTGTAGAAAGGCGAGTTTCCTGAAGTTGAAACTGCAGGATTCGAAGACGACGGCTTCGCTTGTTATTCAAAATTTAAAGAACGAAATGTCCGTCTGTCAGTCACTCTCTATGTCATATTGCACCAAGTATCACCGTATTCTTTCCACAAACTATAGCCAGACCCATCAGGTATATCCTGGTATAGACTATAGTATGTAAATACGTGATAAGCGTCATTTACATACTATAGCCTTATATTCTGGTCTAAAGCTTTACCTCGTGGATCTAAATATAGCTAATAAATATTCTGCTCAAAACCTCTGGTCTCTCGCCTTTGTGAAAAATCATTATAAGATCTCCTTTTAATTGTAGTTTAGTAGAACGAATTATTATTAGTGCAAAAGGTATATACTATAGAGCAAGTATAAAGTGTAAGTATTAAATAACATAGTATTAAAACATTTGATATTAGAAGTTAGAATAAACCAAAGCGACATGCGACATTAGTTTGACCAGATTTGCTAACTTTTCATAGTAAAATCTAAAATTAATGTCCAGTGGTTAACTGCAGTGAAGTTCTATTTCTAACTACGCTGCCAGGTTGTCATTTCCATGTGGCATGTCCATAATATTTTAGGATGTATGCTAGGCAGCCATTTTTATCAATTAGTAATTCCTAATCAGTATATTAAAATCAAGTTCGTTGGTAAGAATAATGTTTTGCATAGCTACTATTGTATCTAGACCTCTTCTAATAAATCTGACAGGACCAGCATTATTAGTGAGTGGTTGTGTTATTAACGCTTTGGCTGCGTTCCGCTTGGCGAAGTGAGTGATTCACTATAATGTGAGCCTACAATCGGCTGAAATCTTATGGCGATGTAAAATTTCGCCAAGGTTTTTTATTTAGTCAAAATCTAAAAAATAAACCTGTACAATTCGTTTGATAGTTTAACTGACCGGGAATTAATTATATGTTCTGTAAGAAATCACGATATTAGATAGCTTTAGATTTAGTATTTTTTTAAGTTTGCAGTCGTTGCTAGGCAACCGGTATAATCTGTTCTTGAACAGGCTTAAATTTAATAATGTGGATCATTTAGGGTCCCACCTAAATTAAAGCATGTAGCTCGACTGCAATTTACATTCTATAAACACTAGTCCTATTGATTTGTTACTAAGCAACGGACAAACGAATTTGAGACATCTTGAGCGAGAGAAAAAGTGCTTACAGACAGAATTCCTACGAAAAATAAGTCTGTTTCGCAAATTTTTATTCGTTGCTATGCAACCACCACTGCGATTTAGACTATTCCTGAACTTGATCGCACAACATTCCGTAAGCACATGTTAAATTTGCTTACTGTGGGTCAAGCTGATGAAGAGAAAAGTTAGCCAAAACATATAAACGTAAAATTTTTTGTTGCCCGGCAACGTTAGATTCTGAATGTGAACTAAGAAATCGATCTCCCGAATTTTATTAGCTATATTAACAACATATTACGTGAAATTTGACTTATTTTATAAGATTTTCAACGGTTACTAAGTAACCACTTTACCAATTTGGCACATCTTCGAACTTGAGCAAGGGTTAAGGTTTAGACATTTGTTTGCCCAATTTAGTACTTCTAGACCGAATTGGTCAAAAGTTATCGTCTGCACAGACAGATATTTCGTGAGAATTGCGCTTTTTTCTTATAGTTTTGACCGTTACTTAGCAACCCCTGGACCGATTTAGCCCATGTTCGAACTTGATCTGACTTTAACCCTTAGACACTTGTGTGCCAAATTTGGTCACTGTAGGTTAAGTCGTTCTCAAGTAATCGTCTGGACGGACAGACATTTCGTGAACACGCAAGAAATAATATAGTAATATAGAATAAGAATCTTTATATGTATATGCATGTCTCATTTAGCCCTAAATGTGCTGCACATTAAATAGCTACGTACTAGATAGCATTTTACTCTCATTATTATTTGCATTTTGAAAAAAATGTGAGAGATTTACCAAAAGTGTATATAACTCTATATACTCACTAGTAAAATAGTATGTAGATATGTACTACGACATTTGCTACAAAATGAATGATGTAGAAACAACTGTTTCTCAAAAAGAGTAAGTACACAGCATCTGCTCTCACATTTTGGCAGACATCCAGCCACTACAATAAACATTTGAGAGAGGAGGGAGAATGGCATGCGACACATGAAAAAAGGGAAGATTTTCTTTCATTCTATTAAAGAGAAGATGTTACTTTATGCTGTTTCTTCTCTCTGTCGTAAACTAGTAACCTAAAGTTATAGAAAAAAAGATAATCTTCTCTCAAGTACCCCCATTGAAGAGTCGAGTTAAGAGACACTTATACAACACTTGCTATATACTTATATTCCCCTGATGAGAGATTAAACAAATTCTAAGGTCACCACAGGTCAACCAAACAATGCTAGTAAAATTTGTATATTTAGCAAAAAAAGAGAGAAACAAAATTAGAATACCATATTTTTGTGTAGTATAGGGAAATCCGTGTATCTGGTGTATAAATCTGAGTATGAAGCACACAGATTGCATACTATATCCAATTAAGTCTGTTTTTGCCATAAGTGAAAGTTTGCATGTAGGAAATTGAGGTTCCATATGGAAGGTATTATTGTATTAGATTAGTAGCTAGTTAGTAAGAGCTTTACACTATAGGAAATTCCCTTCTATGATATTATGTATGTAGAGCACAACATTATAGCAAAAAAAATCCTTGCTAAACTTCTGTTTACAGATGTACTACGTAGCTATTACTATACTACTGTAATACACTTTTCTATTATTTGTATTCGAGTAATAAATATAGCAGTTGGTTTAGTAGAGAACAGTTGCTGTTCTCTGAGCTGTTATTCTGTAATTGAAAAAGAATCCAGGTGAGATGTTCTCTATACTATATACTCTATAGATATATGTAACAAGAGACTTTTGTATTGAAAAAAGGGTCTCCTTTACTATATTTCAGAGTTTATATAGTACCATAGAATACATGTGCGGTATTTTACTCTACTGCTACTCTTTGCTTGTTTGTGTAATGTGCCAAATACAATAGAAGAAGAGAACTTTTGCTAAGCGCTATAGAGAGTTTGTGTGTATATGATCACACCTGTCGTCTCTCACCTGGTATCCTCTATGGAAAATGTGTGCTGTAGAGGTGCTGATATGTCTCACTTCGACATCTGTACACTTATATACTTACTTGTCCAATGACTTTCAATGTAAACTTTACACAACCATTTATTCTCTAGTAATGCTATTTTACATATATATAGATATATCTAAAAAGGCCACACATTTGATTCACTATACATATTGTCAACGTACACGAGGAGCTTCTTTCACATAATACATCATTGTGTCATTATTATGAAAAAACTGTTTAAATTTTTAAAAAGGTCATTTATACTAAAACTTATGGAACATGTGTGTAATACAATAAAAGTTCATAGTACTGAAATGCAAAGTTTTGAACGTTACAAAATATTATAGTGAAACATGAGTAGCTTTTTATTCAATGAGGAAAAAGAAGTAAATAGAATCTTCTTATGTTCAATTGTTATAATTAAAGTAACGGACACATATGCACATGTGTTATTATACTAGTCACGAAACGTGAGCTATTTACTAAGTAAGTTTAAAGGGCTCTTAATAACAATATAGTACCGCCACAAAGTAGCAGATGCCAAGGACAGGGTAGAAAAGTAAATATGTTTGAATGTCATCAATTCACTCATCAAATTGCGTAACTAATAATAGTTCCTTCTAAAACTTCCTTCCGAGTTGTGAGGGCGAGAGACCCTTGAAAAGGAAAGGTGTGATGAATGAATGAAACGTAGTAAAGAAAGTATGTTGCACAATAGTTGAGTATTCAATATTAGTCATCATAAAAGAAACTTTTAGGACGACATAATGTCTTTTGAATAGACAACTGCATATGTGTAAAAGTATCTTTATATATATCTTATAAGAAATATAATACTTAAGAAAGCCATTGGTCTCTCTTACATCGTGTGTCATAATTGATAGGCCATGACTTTTTGGTCCTCAACATTTTACCATACCAGATGGTAGTTAGTAAAAGTTTAGAAAAAGGGGAAGTCTTCCGTCTATATAGCTATATATCTATTAGTTTAGCACACGCTTCGTTTATAATATTCAACTCTAGGCAGGTAAGTACTTTTCCAAAAGTTGTGCATTGCAATGCAGGAAGTTGTAGTCCTATTTTTGGGGAATCCCTCTTCCAACACAGTCCTCTCTTACTTTGGCTTCTGGAAATAAATGGAAGGGTGAGAGAAATACAACAACATAATGTGCATAGGAAGTAAATAAGAGAGTTTTTTTCATATAGTATATTTAGCAAAAGAGCTTGACACGATGAACGATATGAACTTGTGTTCTGTTTGTGTGAGAACGGAACGGTAGAGAACAGAAAAGAGAGCACAATGGAGACAATATTACATCTGCACTCTTTTTTTTCTTCTATATTGCCATATCCAAAAGCCAAGCCACACATTCAATATATATAACCGCACATATAAATATATACCATACCATCCAGTGCCCATCTGTTCACCTTTTCTACATATATACAAAATTACATTCACCAGTCTGTTTTAGTTGTGTGCCATGCCATGTCAGTCAAGTCAGTAAGGTTTTGGTGTTGGTGCCAACAGACATACAGTGCGCTTTTTGCTCTCTCTTGCTCACCTTGTGTGTGTGTACTCTAGTATTAACTAGATTATTTTAACAATTACTATATATACATATATATACTAGTAAAATATAGTACATAGTAAAAAATTAATAATAAATGACGAGTGCTATAGTTAACAGCAGTGTATTATTACTGGATAAAAAAATGAAATCTCGTCTCGTTTTACAGCAAGGAGTAACATCCTCTTCTACTTCGAGTTCAGCATCAACAATTTTACCAATTGATTCCTCATCAACTCTAACCTCAATATCAAAGTCGGCTTCTTCTACTCCTGTACCAATGGAAGGTAAAGTCATTAAAGAAGAATTACCACCATCACCTCCAACAACTTCAACAATCTCATCATCAAATGGTACAAGTAGTCCAGTTGTGACTTCTGGCTCAGGAGGAAGCGTAGGTGGTGGAAACAACAGTGTAGTGGTGGTGTCAGCTTCAGGAAAAGAAAACAGGAGGGTTGCATCACCTTTAAATCCATCAGAGATTTTGACGAGGTCAAGAAGCAAAGGTTAGTGAAAACATTTCTTATATAATAATAAATATGTATATAATAAACAAGAGGTAAAGAGAGATTTAGTGATATATGTTAAACATTTGGAGCTAAAATGAAAGAGAGGACACATTTTGTGTGTTGAATGATGATGAAGGAATGTTGGAAAGGAATTTTTAGAAAAGTACAATTTCGGTATCGCCTTTTTCTCTATTTTTGTGCATTTGTTGTGTTGCTGGTATTTTTGGTACATAGGATATGTATACTATGTGATTGTAATAAAGAGACAGAGAAGAAAAAGTATTAGTATGTTTACATACAAGAACTTCACTGCTTGATATTATAGTAGTGCTCTGCTGTTACATGTCATCAGTTTTGCTTGCCTCTGAGAAAAAGTCCGAATGTTTCCAAAAACGAGGTCTGGTTAGAGTTACAGCTCTTCACTTCTCTTCTTCTTTATATATTTTGCCCTATGTGAGTCTGCTGGATGGTTTTAGTGTATAGAACAGCCATATGGTTTCACTAGAGCAGATGCTTCTCTCTCTTTTGCTTTTTATAGCTATAGAGAATTGAGGGTTTCTGCAACGGCTTGTTATACTTTACTCTTTTACTACTATATATACACACTACCTCTACCAACTGACTATAAATCCCATGCAGTTTAGTTCACTTTGGCAAAAACTGAAATGTGTGCACACACATATGATGAGTTGAACAACGATGTATATAAGAGTAACATAAGGCTTTAACTATATACCACTATATATAGTATATTAGATATATATATATATATATCTAATATGCACCAGCTTGATAGTTTAGCTTGTTATATATAAGAAGAGAGAATAACTTGCATTTCATCCATGTGTGCATGGATTGCTCATCATCATTCTATGTCGAGGTCTTGTCATAATAATGAACACACACAAAAAAAGTTTAGTCTATTCCAATATATGTTGTTAGTTTTACAAATTTTAAATTGAGACACAAGTTTATAGACTCAAGAAGGGAAGTAGTATTATAAGTATTATTATCATCAGAGAAAAGTTTTTTTAGTTGTGTGTACATCTGTGCTGGAGAGATAGGTGAGAGTGTGAGCTAAAGGGCGTGATCAAGTCGTAAAGTAGAAGATCAGGACTTTGCTTGCTCCTGTCTCTTATAGATGTGTACTTCTTCTTCTTGTGAGTCTGATAGATAACAGAGATGTCTTTTTAGAGAAAAGTGTGAGTGCTATATATATGTATGGTGGATAGAAAAGTAAAAGGCTTTGTTGGTTTGTGAGAGAAGAAGAACTCTCTTTGAGAAGAGAAGAAACTTGCTTCCAGGCACGTTGGGCAAACTAAAAAGGAAAATGGTATAGACTATTGTAATTTGTCCTTTTCCTCATAATACACAATCTTCTTCTGTTGTCTTGTGCTTGCGTAAGAATTAAGACGAGAAGAGGAGCAGAAGAGAAAGAAGAGGATAGATATATATAAAGTGAAAGAGGAGAGAAAGCATTAGGAGTACAAACTCTGGGAATGAGTTTTAGAGAATGAGAAAGGCCACATGCTGAGTGCTCATTTCAAAGTTTTTGGTACTAGTGGTGTATATGGTGAGAGAAACACCTACTATGTCACAAGCAGTTGTTAGTACTGTTGGGAGACTTTAAGTAGAACGGAGAAAATGAGAGAGATCTAAAAGGAATGACGACACATATACATATGTATATACAATCCAATATCGAATGTTTGAGTATACGACACATAGACCACAGAAGAGAGATATGTCCTCTAGGGAAATGCTCTCTTATGAGAAGAAGTGGTAATAGATATTGAAATTAAGTTTGTGCGAAAACTAACTTTGAAGAAGTTCATAGTCAAAGTAATAATAATAATGTAATGTGTTTGTGTGTAGGAAGAAAGCAATAATGAGAAGAAGAGGATTTCAATATGTTTATGTAGTGCTTGTTATTCTTAAAAATATGCCTTCAAGCTTAATGGTCCATCTGCTTCTTTTCTTTACATCAACTTCATTTTACTAATTTGCACTTGTTTAATCACTCAAGCCTCAAGGTGTAAACTGTCATGATGTCATTTTCTCAATTAAGAAATGTCTTAAAGAAAAGTTTTGTGATCAAAGAGAAATCATTAAACTATTGTAAAATATAAAATATATTTCAGCACACGAGGGGCATAGTGCGAAAGGTCATTTGCTCTTTCAATTCTAAAACTTTCTAAAGTACTCTACACAACTTTCAACAGTTCTCTCTTCTGTTGTAGTAATAACCATCTTTCTCTCTCTCGTGAGTTTATTTTATATAGAGAAAATGTTATATAGAAAGAAAGATGGAATTGAATTGAACAAGTATTATGTTTGAGTTTGACGTGCCCACTATTTCCAAGTTAGTTAGTATTAGCTATGTATGTAAGTAAGTAACGTATGCTATAAATGTGTGGAAAAGGAGAGTAGTTTTTTTTCTTCTCTTGTGAAAATCGATGACTGAGTGTATGTGACAGCATGTTACTAGTTTAGAGAGAGAGAAAGAAGAGAAGAGTGCCAGTGACAAGCGAACGAAATAGTCTCAGCAAGTCTCTTCTAACTCAGGCCAGGTAGGAGAAAACTCTCACCACCACTTTTACTAGTTATGTTATATAGCCCACTTCAATACATAGAAAGAGAGAGAGATTCTAACTAAGTTTCTCATCTTTGTGTCGTGTGAAGAGTGGGCTATATAATCGCTAGTGCTTTCTCCACAATTTTTCATATTGCCCCTCTGTACCAATTTTACTTATTCTTTTCTCTGTCTTTCCTTTTGCATTTTACATCTGTATAGTATACTACTATAGTAGAGAGCGTCTAGTTAAGTGAAATGTGTAGGATCAGATGATGGAGAAAGAAGAAAATGATGGTTTTGGTCTTATAGGAGCAAAGTGTGTGGTGCATTTTGTAGATCACCTGGCATCTCTCTTTCGGAAGTTTCATTAGGCTTAGCACCTGTGCCACTTCTCTATATAGTCATCTCATTCCCCTCTTTTTTATATATATCTTTTCTCTTTCGATACTTTTACTTATAGTGTAATACAATGTGTTGTACTATATATATGTATGTATATAGTTTGTAGAAGAAAAAGGAAGTATAAGTAGTCCTTTCTTTAGGACCAGATGGGTAAAGCTTTCTCTAGTGAAATACGTCAGCTGTCTTAAATTGCTTCAATATTCCGGTCTTACTCTCTCTCTCTTTTCTGTATAGACTCTCTCTCACTCACACTCGCTACATACAATTTTTGGAACCTTCTGCTCTTTCTTGCAACAATCATCGTACCAAACCAACTTCTGGGTAGGAGCTAAGGCTGTATAATGAAAATAGCTGGAAGAAGAATTTTTGGAATTTTCCAGGCGCTTTCATAAACTATTGGAAAAAGTTTTCAAACATGCGGCTGGGAAAGTAGTTGAAAGAAATTTTTCATATTTCTGAATGCTCCAACATATATAGAAAAGGGAGAGAGTATAGATTATTAGAAATGAGAATCACGATCAGTTTTACATTATACAAATTATATACTGTTTCAATATTAGTGGTACCATATGGACAGCTCTTTTTTATTGCTTTGTGGTAGTTGCTGGAAATGACATAAGCTTTGATCATTTGTCTAAAGCTGTCCAACTGTCCATCTAAATTTTGAGTAAATTAATTAAATAAAATCTCTTTGAAGTTTTTCTTTTTACTTGTTTCAAAACTTTTGAGGTTTTTTTTTAAACAAAGTCTTTTGACCTGTTAATAACTTTATGATCTTTTATGATTTTACAGGAATCTCAACTACCAAAGAAAAATGTCATGGAGGACGGTTGAGTGAAAGTCCTAAAGCACCACCAACACTAACGTCAACTGGCTCACATCACCAGCATCATCATCATAGTAGCAACAGTTTTCTACATCCATTATTTTCACCACATAGTACAATAGCTGTCACTACTACTTCATCATCATCTATTGTCGCTAATGGTGGTGGCTTAACACCATCACCTCCAGTTTCATCATCAGCAAGTAGCACTAATAATAATACAACAAGTAGCTCTAGTTCTAGTTCTTCAAATGCTACAAGAACTCCTTCATCAGGAACTTCATCATTGTCATCACCCGACAGTGTAATTGCTGGTCATCGACATTTAATAAAAATAAAAAGATTTCTTGCAACCCTACTACACTTTGGCTCAGAGATTTCTCCAGATGTTGGAGATCGTGTGAGAAGTCTTGTCTTTACAATACTAGCTTCACAACTAACAGTAGAAGAATTTCATCAGTCACTCCAAGAAGCTACTTCATATCCACTTCGACCATTTGTCTTACCATTTTTACGTGCTCATTTACCTTTGCTTCAAAGAGAGATTGGACATTTGGCTCGACTCTCTAAGCAAAGTCCATTATCATATTTAAGAAGTCATGAGCAATTGGTGCTAGAAGTTAGTAGCTCACCACCTGGAGAAGCTTCTGATATATTTCATTCTGAGCCAATTACTCCTTTGAGTGGTACGAAAAGAAAAGCTGTAGGAGGGCCAGAATATTATGAAAATGGTGAGTCGACAACAGCAACTGAGTCTTCTGGCTATACATCTACACCTAAAAGACCTCATCATCATTCAACAACACCATTAAGCTCACCATTTTTTGGAGCTGTAGATTTTCGAGAGTATTATACAAGTAGTGGTTACACTTCTGCTATTACACCTACACAACATCAACATGATTCCTCTTCATCTACTTCCTCTAGTCAAAATGGTAAAAGTGGTGGTGGAGCAACTACAAATAATTCTGTAGGAGCTGAAGAGGAATGGAGAAATGTTCAAACTATGTTAAATTGTATTTTGAGTATGGTCGAGAAAACTAAAAGAGCTCTAAGTATTCTTCAAACTCGATCTGAGACTGAAGCTAGTAATAGTGGAGTAGGAGTATCTTCATCATCAGCAGGAGGTGGTGGAGGAGTATGGTTAAGAAGAGTTGGTGGTGGTAATGAAAGGTCAATGACGGATACTTCTGAAGAATTGAAGAGACAGGCTGGAGAAATGTTGACTCATGCTTTAAGGGCGACTGAAGATAGAGTACAAGAAGTGAAGAGACGAGCAGGTAGTAATATATAATGAGTCAAATAATTTATTTTGAAAAATGATTTAATTATCATTGATTGTATTTACAGAGGAAGCTGTGCAAGAAGTAAAGAGACAAGCATTGCAAGAATTGCAACGAGCTGTAGCTGCTGCAGAAGCAAGGTAATTGATAATATGATAATTGTTACAAGAAATGAAATTAATGTTTTATGTCGTTTTCTTTTCTAGAGCTTGTGAAGCTGTAGCTCTCGAAAGATCAAGACTAGAAAGATTACTAATTGACAGTCGAATTAGAGGAGTAGCTGCAGTGACAGCATCTGAAAATGTTGCAGTCCCTGAACCAGAGGTAAATAATTGCAGAGAATTAAGAATTATATATGAGATGTTAATTATTATTATGTTATTTTTTTAAATTAATAGTCTTGTTGGAATTGTGGACGTAAAGCACATGAGACGTGCAGTGGATGCAACATGGCTCGCTACTGTTCAACATTTTGTCAACATCGAGACTGGGAATCTCATCACTCAGTTTGTGGACGAAGTAATAATTCTTCTTCTAGTCAAAGAGCACCAACTTCACCACAAACTGGAACATCTTCTCGACAAGCTTCTCCACCAGTTAGTGTAACAAATTCTTCACCTCAAGACAACCGTTCGTCAGCTTCTCCTCCTTCATGAGTGTGCTAATTATTACAAATATTTTGTTGATGCGAGTTTTTTTGAATGTGTTCTCATATTAAAGCTACAAAGATTTTTGTGTGTTATTAGCTATTACTACAATATATTAATAAGAATGCTAAAAAAAACTGGTTGTTCCAATTCTAGGTCATAATTTTAAATATTATATAATGTGTGTATAAGTATAGGTGAACTCTCTATATAGCAGTTACCATTTTCAAAGACATTTTATGTGTACAATAGTCGAATTTTTTTCTCTCTCTCAAGGAATGCTAATAATGCCAAATGTTATGAGTTTAAATTAATTAATTTATTATATTATATATAGAGATAGTGCGTTTGTAGAGTTTTCAAGTCTTTAAAAAAAGTATTTATTATAGTCAAAGAGTGATTGATTGTTTTACCAAGTGAGTCATTCTAGTGCTACAAAAAAATTACTGTTGTATTATTACACATTTTTCTTCACACGAATTATAATAAAATCCATACATACGCAAAAAAATGCTTTTACATTATAACTTTAATTTTATCCAATTCAACAAAATTTTCATCGTGCTTAAAAATGATTACATTACTACCACGGAGTAATGGTACAGTTAGAGTGACGTAATTATTTTCATTAAAATTACCCCATCCTTGAGTTGTTGAGAAATTAGCAAATGTATTATAAATATTGTTAATACTAACACTCATTTTAGATGTTGATTGACCACCATTTGCATAATATACTTGAATATTATAGTTTCCTTCAGAATTGACCCAAACTCCAGTAAATTCAACACTAGAATCATCAAAATCAATTTGTCCAACGTATGAGCCACCTGAACCTGAATTTGATGCACGTATTTGAGAATTTGTTAAATATCCATCTTCAGCTTCATATATTCCTTCTTCATCTGTTTGTGGCCATTTAGCCCAAATTTCTAATTCAGTAAATCCAACATATAGATTTAATTCGGTTTTTCTTGTAAATAATAATCGAATTTGATTTGTTTGAACAGCGTCAAATGTTATTGTTGTTAGATCATTTGGTTTACATTCATAAGGCACAATTACAGGTCTAGAAACATTTTGCCAAGTTGTGCCATCGTCTTGTGATATTTGTACAGTAATTGAAGTTGGGCAGTCTATGATAATTAATATACACAAAATATTTTAGTATTAACTTGATAATATAATTTAATATAGACAATTTCTTACCAACTACGCCTTCCCCTGTAGCATAATCAGAATATATATAAAGCTTAACTTGATTAATTAATTTCTTTCTTCCTGGACCAAAATTGACAGAGTACCAATCGAATTCATTTCTCGAATCAAAATTAGTCCATCTATTACTTGGTACATGATCATAAAAAATTCTTCCATCTATAGCTTGCCATACATCAGCATGAATACTTGTGAAACTAGCATCAACAACTGGATATCCATTTCTTGTTGGATTTACAGCATAATTTTCAATTCTATGTGGACCTGTATTTCTTGTTAAAGACTTCTTTTGATTCGGAAGTGTAATTATAATTGGACCAAGATTTTCTTCTACAGCTACAAGCTCATTATCAACATAAATATGAAGTCCAGTATTTCCAGTGTTGTAATAAGAACCATCAGAATCATATAGTACTGTTATATCATATCCATGATAGGCTAAATTCTCTACAATGAAGTAAGGCCAACTGTTTGGAATCAAGGGATTGAGTTTAAATTTGTTATCAGGTTGTGGCTCAATTCCAACTAAATCAGCTAGTACATTATCAACATAGGTTGAATGGGCATAGTGTTCTGAATGATTGAAAGCATCACATACCCATTCTTTTCTTCCTGGAGAATGACATTCAGCGACGTAAGGTTGACCATTTTTGTATTGAGTAATTGCATATTTGAGTAATGAAGCTATATAGGATTCTATATTTACGTAGGATGTGACAGCATAATTTTTTATCATTGATGCTAATGAATTTAGTGTATGTCCTGTTGAATATGGCCAACTATTGCCATTCCACCAGCAGCAAATTTGATGTGTCTGATTGCCTGAGTTAGAATTTATTTATATAGACCAATTTTATTAATTATCTTTTATAGTTTTAAACCTTACCATTATACCATGGACTTCTTTGCTCACATGTAGTTGGACCATATAACGAATTAAAACCTTGATTATCATTAGCCTGTTCCCAAGCTTTATCAAACTGTCTATTATCTTGTGGAACAACATTCCAACGCCATGGAAAGAACCCAATTTCTTCACGACTATCCAATAGAGTATGATTTGGATTATTATCTTTATACATATGATAATAGAAATGTCTCTGAGAATCCCAAAGATAACGATTAATTGAGTCTTTAATTGAATTAGCTTTAGTTTCATATTCATTAGCAATTGCATTGTCGCCACGCATTCTTGCAATTTTAGAAATTGCTAAAGCATTTGCATACATTTCAGAATTATGACTTGGTCTATAACCAAGTCCACCATGATATGAATCATTAGTTTGAACTGAGCTACAAGAATGTTCCATTGCATCGTCATGAGGAGTTATATAATATAAATTAAGTGTTGGGTCAAATCTATTATTCCAGCCATTGAAATTATTTATAAATCCTGATAATTGAGATGTTATAAAATCTTGATCTCCATCAACTAAAAATGAGTTGTAGGCTGCATCAGCTATCCATTCTGAGTATTGCTGATTGCCACCACCACCTTCTCTTGTCCAGAAATTTATGTAGTCCTAGTTATAAGCAGCAAAAGAAATTTTACTTAAAACTTGGGTATCAAAATTGTGTATATAAGAATATAATTTTTTTTACCTGAACATATCGAGGATTTCGTAACCATCTTGATTCATATATGTGATGACCGGCTGCTGCATTAATTGTATCAAACTTTTGTGAATAAAATACTTTATGGACAAACTCAGTGATTGTATATCCAGCTCCGGGTAATGTATATTTCAAATGTCGTTTATGACTTGACCATCGATAGTAATAAACATCTTCAATTTCTTGTATTGGCAATTCAATAAATGGAATATTTTCTTTATACCATTGTGGCTCAAAAAATCCTTCTAGTTTACTATCTTTATCTATAAAATTTGTTCCTTGAACTATGTATGAATTTAGAACAGCTAGAACAACAACGAGAAATAATGCGGAATGCATTTTAATTGATGCTAAGAATATTTATGTGCCAATTGCTTTTATATACTGAGCTCGAATTCAATCTAATCTTTTCAAGTGGTTTCAAGTGGAGTGCTTTTAAGTATAAAAAATGTAATAATAATTGATCACGCATCACACAGCAGGAGATAAATCAATTACACAATGTTTTTTATTAGTATTTAGTGTAGAAGTAACAATTTACTGATTTAATAATCTTATAAGAAGTGATTTCAATACTCTTGATTCATATGTCACTGTATTTTTTCCTAAATGTAAAGGTGAAGCTTCTAATGGTGACTCAATCAAAGTTTTTACATTCTTTCCGTAGACTTCACAATGTTCCAGAAATTGAATGCAATCAGTGTAAACATTATCTCTGACATTTGTAATATGTTTTGCACCTTTTTCAATCATTGAAATAAAACATCTTTTTGCATAGAACCTAAAGGAATTCATAAATAATGTCATTAGTGTCAATTATTAAGTTTTATTATTATTTTCTTACCATGTATCAGTTCCAAGTTTCTTATTGTAAGGTTCCAAACTCTTAATAATTCTAGAGATTCCAAAATCATAATTTCCTTTTGCACAATAAAGTGTACCAATAACCATATTGACAATACATAAATGAAATAATTTTTGTTCAGGATTAGCAAATGAAATATGTTCTTCTTCTCTTTCAATTTTTCTCATTAATTCTTCAGCTTCTTCATTTTGTCCCGTCATTATATATGAGACACATAGATTTGCTAAAACAATAGCACTAACTTCTAACAATTGATTATAACTTTTCTTGACAATTGCCTCATAGAAACTTGCAGCTTCTCTAAATTTATTTTCTTGCATAAAGATAACATGAGCCACATTAAGTTTCCAAATATCCATCTCATTACAAAATTCGACAGATTTTCTAAAAATCTTTTCAACTTGAGAATAATTTTCTTTATCCCAAAATATTTTAGCTTGAGCCATTAAAACAGGGATATATTTACTTGCTAACATTTCATCATACTCTGTACATAATTTACTTGCTAGACTATCCTGTGACATTGATTTAGCTTCTGTGACTTGTTTTGTAATTTTTCTTAAAGCTTCAGCAGTACGATTTGCTAATTCATCAAATTTTCTATATGCTTCTTCAGGTGAAGTTTGTTGTGTAATTAATGCATCAAAAAAATCGTACATGAATGGAGTCAAATATTTATATGTTAAATGTGCATAGTCTGCTAAGCAATCAGCTGCTAGATCATAACATTCATATTTACAATAGAGAAGCAAAAGATTACAAAATGTTTCAGGTGGAAATGGATTTTGTGATAGAAGAAATTGTAATTTTTCAAATCCTTCTGTAGGATTATTTTCCATGTTTAATATTGCTTGATTATGTAATGTAATTGCATCCAATTCTTCTTCATTTCTTGGAGGCATGTCTGTCAGTGCTTCTTTTGCACCTTTAGAATTTTGAATATCAAATTCAAATGCTGCTTTTAAATTAAATGCTTCAATAAATGCTGTTTCATGTAATGTCAATGTATTTCCAACACTGGGTAAATCTATGCCTTCAGTTGTTACACCTACACCCATTTCAGGATGATTGGATACTTCATTTTGAATTATATCTGCAATGTGTTTGGCTGTCATTGGTATATTTTGTAGACGATAATAAGTCAATGCAGTCTGTATAAAAAGATTAGAAAATTATTTTTAAATTGATGTTATATTAATTTATTATTAGAGATTCTTACATTATATGACAGATGAGCATCATAGCCAATCACTTGAGATGCTGCTGTAAATCTTTGTAATGCTTCATCATATCTCCCTTCTTTATATAATAAACATCCTCTATTGACTTCTGTGTCTTCATCATCTTTAGGGCATTTGTCAACTAAAGATTTTGCATCTGATAATTCATCAGCACCGTATTTGATTGCTGCTTGTAATTTCAGAATCTAAGAGAGAGAGATGAAGCATTGGAAATTTTGTATTAATTAAATGTTTGGTTACCTTTCCCTGAAATTCTGGTGACTCAATTTGACATGTAGCATCCATAGCTTCATTATACATACAAGCATGATATAAAGCTTGAGAATAATATAATCGATATTCTTCAATTGCTGGAAACAAATATATCAATCGCTCATAAGCTAGTGCTGCATTTGTAAAATCTTGAGAGTAGAAATAACAAAATCCAAGAAGTGATAATGCTGCTCGACTCTAGAAATGTAAAAAATATATGTAGTAGTGATTTAGAAATTATATGAAAGATTTGAGCTGATTGATGCCAATTTACATTTGGGTGAAGTTCCAGTTGGTCTTCTAGTACTGTAATGACTTCCTTGTACTGTTGTTCTTTTATTAAATTGTAGATTACTTTAGTGTAATCACCTTCCCGGATATCAGTATTTGAAAGAATTGTCATGATTTCTTGAAATTATTATATGACACAATTTCAATAATTAACGATAACAAAAATTATTTTCCAGAAAACTCTTTCTCCAGAGTCTTGTGTTGTGCTTCCAGTCGCGTAGATACTTTAGCTTACGTCATCATATTTCCAGTGTAAATTGCGTATTTCACAAAATGACTCTTAAACCTTTAAATTTAAGTTCTGTAAATTGTCTAATGGACAAAATGATCTATAATATGACTTCAAAATTACGAGTTTCATAAGTTTCATAATTATGACAATTGAAAAAGCAACAAAGACCAAAATTGATGACGCGATAAACTATAACATGCAAACTCTTATGGCGGAAAAAGTTGTTTAGATCTTTTGCACATGTTTTTCAATTCCAGTCAAAAATAACTTTTTGTAAACAAATCATTATTGAAATTTTAATTTATTATCATAATTAAACATGAATGTGCAATTAAATCTACTTCGAGCATTTAGGCGTGTATTTATTTCACCACATCAATCAATTGAAACCACTCGAATTCTTCCTTCTCTTTTAACAACTTGTCGAAGTTACCGAAGCCGTGTTTATGAACCTCCTTATCTTGACGTAAGATTTTAATTATTTTATAAAGTATTCACAAAATAATGAAAATTGTTTAATTTTCTACAACAGAGCGATGGCCCAGAAACTCCAGCATATGAAGCATTAAATGTACAAATCAAAGGATATGATTATCCAATTGTTGAAAAATTTGCTAAATATGTTCATCATACAGCGTTTCGTGTTGGCTTAGAGGTTGAAGATAGGTTAGTTTCTCTTTTCTATTATTGATAAGATCTTGTATAATAAAGTTTGTAATGGGTCTTTCCCAAAAAATCGATTTATGAGTAAAATGTATGTGACTCATTCTCTTTTATTGATTATAGTTGGGGACTTCCTTGCAAGAAATATAGAGTTACAAAACTCAAGCCTGAAAGTACTATAGTAGAATCAGAGTATTTGCTAAACTTGTATGAAAGAAATGTTCAGGTAGGTAAATAAAACTTTAACCTTTTCAATTATGATTTCACCTCTTATTATCATTTCATTTATTTTATAGATCACTGATGTGCCAAGTACGCTTTTACCAGTTTTCGTCAACATAATTGAGTCTAGTATACCAGCTGGAGTTTCATTAAGAGTTCATCATCATTTTAAAGAACATACAGAAGCTCGTTATGTACCAGATTTACAATTAAAAGAGCTAAGAACGCAATTAGATGTTATAAAATCAGAAAGGGACAAGAAATAGTACTAGATGTTGGGTTTATGTCGTTTTTTGTATCGCATACTTATTAGTAGAATTTACGTAGTGACATTTCTTCTTCTATGCTACAGAAAAATTAATATATAAACTGTTAAAAGTTGAAGAGCCTAAAAAGATAATAAACACAATGCATTGTTTGATGTAGTTTAGTGTCTTTGAACTTATAATATTATTAGTAATAATACTGCTTTTCCTGTTTGGTTGATGCAAAAGGGTTTAGTCTAGTTTTAGTAGAGTAAATATAGTAGCAGTATAGTCAGAATGTTTGAGAAATATTTTGGTTATTCCTTGTAAAAATCCCATGACTCAATACTTGTGTTCTTTCTAACTACGTAAGTAAGGAAGCTTTATTATAGTTTTTCACCAACCCACACATTCAAATAGACAGAAAGATATTCTCTGCTATAATAGTAGAGAATATGTGAGCATTGATTATATTATCCATTTATGACCAAAAATAATAAAAGGTTTTCATTGTATTATATATTTGGTTTGTTTCTCGAGAAATTTCACTCGACTATATAACCAGAAATATTAATAAATCAAAAGTGTTGTATAGAAATGTCTTTTTATAGATATGTTTATATGAGTCATTATGTAGGCAATTTGAGCTAGTTTAAAGAAAATGTGTGTATCATCAGCACAGTATAATGAATGAATCAAATCTCTCTCTCTAACTCTACTTGATGGATGATTATATGATGCCAACTCTGTTTTTAATGACTTATTCATTTACACATATTTAAATCTGCACACAATGAATATATTTATAAGAACTCTTCATCGTTTATTACTTGTTGGAAGAGAGTGACTATAAAATAGATTGGAATGTTAAAGACTGACATAAATATCAATTTTACATGACATATTACAGAGAGATATATATGTTACATGGTTAAATAGAAACCACATTATGCTTACAATTGAAGTATTGAAGGTTGACTTTTAATACCTACTCTACCTAGATAAATAGAATTTTTAACCGATAACACTTAATTTCTATACAAGTATACTATTGTAGAAACTCTATAAGAACATAAAGCATATGACTGTGACACTATTGAACTGATAAAAAAGAATGAGTAAAAACGTACAATAATAATAATAAACACCACAATATATTACTACCAATATGTACATATCACTCACATTATATATATATTTTTTTATTTGCTATCACAGGAAAGAGAGTCTAAAGTGCAATGTTAAGTTCTCTGTCTCTCTGTCTTCTGAAGCGATTAAAAGCATCATGTTCAGCATATAAAAATAAGTCATGTTATTATATTGTAGAACAACATAATACACCACGTAATATACTCTTTTTACATATCTATCTACTATTTACAATATAATTTTCCTCTATTAAACGTGATATCATATCCGTACTTAGTGAGTTCACTCACTATGAGCTTCCTTCCGCCATATCTCAGTATATTCAATGTAGAACAAAAATATATGATTAAACACCATGTATATTACTTACGCACACATAATAGTAATTATCTTTTGGTAATATGATGATACTACTTATAATACTTGTGTTGTTCGCACAATCATCATCAGTCAAGTTTACAAGAGTACAGGTGCACTGGTTTTGTGAAAATATTTTTTCTCTATACTCCTATACTCTCCTTCTTCTTCACTATATCACTGCAACAACATTTTGTGCATTCATCACTAATTATGAGTATTTGTATCATCATCGAGTTACAAGGGCAATGAAAAGTCAATGAGCTCTCAAAGATAACCTTGCTCAATTAGTAAGAAAATCGAGCTACAGTATTATCACTCATCCATATCTTTCTACATATACTCAACTCCTCATATAATATTATTTCCCAGAGAGAGGACTAATTAAATTCACTCTTCTACATATAATTAGTCTCATCGACTTTATAATACACTATGAAAGCTAAACCTTGACATTGCATTATTGGAGTTTAGTCATATGTCAATTGATGATTAAAATTTACGTCTCATTAGAAAAACAATGATGTTACATAATACAATTTTGATAGTAGAAAAGGTTCCAATTTCCAATGAAAGAGAGCATAGCTTCTGTAATTTTGTTGTGCTACCCCGAGTTGAGTATAAAAGATTTTTCATAGTTTCATAATGCCCCATTCCTATGTTAAAGTATACGTTAGAAATTCTTAACCGTCATCCCTCCGCTTGTTAGACTAGAGCGTCACTTGGAAAAACATAGAGAAGCTCTAGCTAAGCTTTGAAAGCAGCAACCCTTTCTTAAGAGCAGAGTTGCTTTCAGTCAAGTTCTCGAGTTCAGTTTGACAACACTAGCTTTTTTACCTCTCTGAAAATATAGAATTCATACGTTGCCTTATATATCCAATTCATTGTATTCAATATTCATATTCACACTACTGAAAAGGCGTCAGTTTATTGTCCACAGTAAGTGCACTACTCAAAATAATATTTTCTACGATTTTTTCATAAAAAAAGTCACTTTGCCACGATTAATAAAAAAAATATCATCAAATCAAATCAGTAAAGTTATTTTCTTCTTGGAATATAATAGTTGGTGGCTCATCAGAGTTTTTATCCGTTTGTTACAACATTTTAATATTTGACCGGCTGCTTTTGTTGCTGAAGGAAGGAGGGAAAAGGATTTTCAACAAACCAACTTTTTGATAATTATATCAGGTAAGAAGAATATTAAAAAATTATTATTTTTTTCTTAGTTGTTATTGCTTTTTTAGAATATGAAGTTTTTAGTTGTCATCTTGAGACAATTTGGCGGTTAAGTTTTTGTTTTTAGTAGCGTGCAATGAACTCACACTCAAGACACAACAATTCTGAAGCGTCGCTTATGCATCCTGTCAAAAAAATTTATGAAAACTATAATGAAATGAAAATAAGAAGTTTAGCTACAAATTTTATATTGTTATTTATTTGTGAGGTTAAAAGTAGGCTTGCAATCAGTATCATTTATGAAGTGTAACAGAGTAGTAAAATTACTTTTTAGAAATATATTTCTTTTTTGAAGTTAAAAATGTTACGTTTGTTTGCATTACATTCTTCTTCGCAGTTGCTGTCAACATCTCTTCTTCTATGTAATGCACTTTTGATAAGAGTAAAAGATAAGCTTCAACAGAACATACTACAGCATTATATATTCTCATGT
Organism: Oncopodura yosiiana; assembly: GCA_009869805.1. NCBI lineage: Eukaryota > Metazoa > Arthropoda > Collembola > Entomobryomorpha > Oncopoduridae > Oncopodura > Oncopodura yosiiana. The sequence continues at coordinate 21,898 of VCNE01006341.1, forward strand.
AGAAAATATTATCAGCATCTAGGCAAAAAAGGTAGAAGAAAATTAGAATTTTTTCAACTAGATACTTTTCTTCTTCTCCCCTTCTCTCTCTCATCTTTTCAAGTTGAAAAAAAAACTTTACGTTTTACTACTTGGTTGGTAAGAAGTGTAAACTTTAGCACCATACAGTACTTTGTGTGCCAAGATATATATATAAGAATGTACTTTACTGACTTTAGTTCTCAATAAGTACAGCTATAGAAAAAGAAGGAGAAGAATTAGAGAGATAATGGAAAAACGTATTAAATGTCATGTACGTAAATGTTGAGAGTAGTTTTGTGTTATGCAGTTGTTGAGAAGAGTAGGGTACAAAAGCAAATTGTATCGTAAAGTAACAGTAAAATGCACACATATATACATAGAAGAAAAAGAATACACCATTTGAACAAATTTTCAACATATTATGTTATATAGAAGAAATAAGAAAACTGTCTTGTCATGTGTCAGCTTGAATTAACCGTTAGTTAGTAACTTCGACTGAAAATCGTTTATAATAATAATAGTAATATGCCACATTTCAACAACTACTTTACATATACTTTGGTTTCCATTCTTCATCGACTTATATTTTTGAAATATTGTTTACTTTGTCATTTTGTCATTTTTACACACTTGTACTCACTTCACTGGACTGAACAACATATTAAGGTGCAAGCAATTATCACACGTATATATACTCTACTTCTTTTGAATAAGAATAGAAACAGTACCATTATAAGTTTTTCATATTCTTTACAAAATATACAACATTGATGACTTTTATAGTGTTCTTTTGTCATGCATATCTATAACGGGAAGGTAAAAGACGACGAAATGAAAAGAGGCGGCGAGCAGAAAGTCAGAGAGCCGAAACAAATGAGTTTATTTCATATAGTACAAGTTTAGTCCTTTTTTGAGTTTTTTCAACAGCGATAAAATCAACGGACGACGAACGATGTTCTTTATTTTTTGCTTGTCACCACCAACTTCAGTACATTATCACATCAGTAGCAGTTGATTGAACTCGTAGCTTTATATATTTTATAAAAAAAAGCAAAAGGGTTGCTACTTCTTATAGTTGTTTTAATCATTGAATTCTCACCTTCTGAGTACTAATATAAACGTTGTCGTTAACTTTACAGTAAATCTCATCACATTGTTAGCATTCTCTTGCTGTTATGCAATAGTTAATCACTTTAGAATCTACTAGAATAATAGTAGGCAACAAACTATAACTCATCATCAACAGTCAACACACTCACTCATTTGAGCAGAGTCATTCAATTATTCTAAGAATTGAAATTGGCTTTGGACTACTATTCTGTTATGAGTCAGCATTCATACATACAGTACAGCTTTACAAATCCCATTATCTATCTCGTTCGCTCTTTATATGTACATATATACAAGTTTGCACAATAGTTTGTTCTAAAAGCTAAGCAGATTGACTGACTGATGAGATGTGGAAGATGACCCATGATGATGAGACTAGATGAACTAATGCAAAGTGAAATGAGTCACATACTTTTCTTCTTCTCTCTCTGATTATGAACAACAGAGGAGTGGCAAGTAGGAATTTAAACCTTTGGTATGTCAAGGAAGATTAGGATTATATATTACTGTGAAATTCTTTTCAATATATATGCGTAGTTAAGTACAGTAGTAATGAAAGATGTGTATATTTTGCACTTTATTCATCCGGTCTATCTAATAATGATGATGGTAATGGTATGTCATACAAAGAGAGAGATTGCTACATACACACAAATAATAAACGACAATATATGAATTACAATGAGTCACACATATCATATCACTCTCTATTACTACTAAGGAACTATTTCATTGATCACGACACTTGTTATTAGCATATGATTATTAGAACTTGTCACATTTAAATTCAGAGTCTTGTCACAATTTTTCATATGGCTTGACATTGTAATTTTTTTCCTTTCTTCATTTGATTTGATTATATATATTACGACATGAATTTGTGTAAGAAACGAGACACGTGCTGAGATGATTTTTTAATACTTGAGGCAAAAAGACAAATTAACAAGAGAGGCAACAAACACGCAGAAAATAATAAAAATATTAAATCATTATATACAACAAAACTGAGTGAGCCTGCTAGACAAAATGTGACTGATTTGACCTTCTTGTATCATTTTGATTTCGTTGTTGTCGATTTTCGTCGTCGTGCAATCAAAGAGAATATATAATAGTAGCAATAGGTAGCAATAAGCAACAAATAAGCAAATAATTTTTTTCTTGTTTCATTCTTTCGTTCGGCATGTACAAACAACATTGAGTTGAGTGCATTTGGCAAGGAAAAAATGATATGCAAATAAACCCTTTAGGCGTCAAGTCAATGATCAAAAATCAACAACTGAAAGAAAAATATTTACATACTTTATACATTTTTCGCTCGTGTTCGTGTCATTCTTCAGTTGTGTATGTATATATTCTCATGTTATTATGACCACTCAACACAAGTTACCAATTGCCATTTTTGATTTTTTTCTCTCTTTGCTTTTGATGTTGGTGTTGGTCATCATTATCACTATCACTATCACTTGCCATTTCGATTGCGGTTGCATGTAACTTTGTTGTTAGTTTGTTTTTATATATATACAGCTCATTCTTTCTGAACAGAACAGTAGTAGTTACATAGATAATTGAGCAGTTGGAAGTTTAGACCTTGGAATTTTGTGGCAAATAAGATGGAAAATTGTAGTAAGCTAGTAATAAAGGTATGCGTAGCCTATGTATATATATAGTTTTTTTATAGAGTTGTTGTTGTGTTTGAGAGAATATATAGAGATTCACGCAATGATATATATGTGAGACTTTTTAGAATTTCCTACAACTTATTTTACTGACAGTTATATTACTAATGTACTTGAGATAATTACAGACTACTAGAATGACAAAGTAGTAGTATAGTAGCATCATCATCATATCATCACAGTTGTTTGGAATAATAATAATAATGGTATATATGTGCTAGGCATACAAATATATATGTAGAGTGTAGCAGCGTGTAATGACTTGGCAAATGTAATTGATGTGATGGACACATATGGACAACTGAAAGGTTTTGTTCTTCATTTGTATTTATGTATGTACATTATTACACTACAAATGATTGTTGTAGTGAAAATTATTGGAATTGGTATATATCACTCATCTATTATTCTCTTGAAGATGAGATAGAGAGAGAGAATTAGTTGAAGCTTCACAACTTCAATTGTTATAGGATATATTGAATTTGTATGCATGCTAAAGGCAATTTATTCTGGTAACAACAATACAGAAAAAAATATTACTTCTGTTGTGTTGAGCTTTATGCCTTACTAGATGTAAAGTATATATTCACCAGAACACACTTTACCATAGATAACATCAATCAACAACAATGGTCCAGGAGAATGAATTTGAACTCTGTGGTTACAACTTGTCAAAAACCACAAAATTTCAATGTACAACTACTCATGCATTAACGAAGATTGTCGATTGGTATTCTAATCTAAAATATTGGTTTTGTACAGAGGAAACTTACATAAGAAATATAATGTTGCATATTATCAAAATTTGAAACTTGATTTTCTTCACTTAGAAAATGCAGCACGTGTCGATTATTGCTTTTTCTATACAGTATCAAATTTAATAGGTCAACACTTGAGATTAGAGAGAGTGTGAGTTGCTTATTTGATTTTGAAAACATTTTACTTCTTCGTGGCTCACTCGTCAACTTAGTACTTGATTTTTTTGACTATCAACAATCATCAAAGTCGACCAAACGAACTCACGCATGATATGAAGATGCGTTTATTATATAAAAAGTCCCGTTGCTTTCCTATAAGGTTTGAGTTGGATGTTTAATTTTTTTTCTCTCTTTAAAGGTGAGTATTTTATTGTGTCTGTCGTTAATGCGTAGGAAGGACGTTAGAAAAATGTTCTAAACAACAAGACACGTAGAGTGTAGTAAGGACATGACCATTGTTCTGAAGAGTACATTTTTGAAGTCATCATATATATAAGAAAACTACTTCCATTCCACTAAACCACAGCCACACACTATATATGTGTGAAATATGATGATGATGATGTGCGATGTGATGATGAGAAAAAGAAGAGGGTGAGAAATGATGAGTAGGGATGTAGAAACTTACGTATATAGTTTGAGTTTTTTTCTGTTCATCTTCTCTCTCTCTCAAATAGATGATTATTATAGTGAGTAGTGGCAGAGAGATAGCATTAAAATATGACACGATATGTTTCAAGTGGTTTTATTATTATTATATGAATACAGTAGTTGATGTGGGTGTGTATATGAATCTGTCATAGTCAGTCATGCTTTATATTCTTTTTCTACAAGTTATAGGAATATGTGTTCACTTGTTGAGTAACATCTTTATTTGAAAAAGATGTCTGCTTTGCAGCAGAAGAGAGATAGAATTTCACATATGGATGAATCATTGACTCTCGTCTTTTTTCGTTAAGTGAGTGAGTCAGTTTATTCCACTCCACTTTTATTATTGTTATTCTTTTGTCGAGAATCTTTTTTTCATAAATTACTTAGAGAGAAGTATATATAAGTTTACTAGTGTGATGATGGATATCATAAATATCACTGAGCTTTACTTTATAAAGAGAGAAGAAAAAAGAGTGAGAATGGCAAGGGATTTAAGTTAACAGACAGATTGATTTGATCTCTTTAGGGAAAGAAATGGAGTATAAGATAGAGTATATGATATCAATGGTGTAGAAAGTAGAAAATCTCTTTTTCGTCTCACTGTTTATGTAGTGTTTTAGTAATAGTAGAGCAATATAAAAGAAAAACACAAAAGTGTGCAAAAAGCTAAAGTGAAAATAAATAAAGAGAAAAGAGCAAAGAATGGCAGAAAAGTAAGAGAGAAAAGAAGAAGGAGTGAATGAGCAAAGTGGGATTTAGTAGCTGTAACTTTCTTTACTTGTCTCTTTTCTCTCTCTCTTGACTTGACAAAACAAAAGGCTACGTGTAACTAAAGTTGCTTAAAGTGACTATAGGGAAGAGATAAAATTGTAGTATATATAGTAAAGCTTTTTGTTTCGTTTCGTTAGTATGTAGTTGTGTTTTGTGAACTTTCTCTCTCTCTCTCGTCTGTCAGTAGTAAAAAGAGAAGAGTCGTCTCTCTCTTTTAGTAGCTTGTTTCCAAGTTTAGTACTTCATGATACACCAAATCTTCCGAATTAGTCACACGGTAAAGTTTCCAAGTTTCCACCACCATCATCATTGAAATCGATACGGAAGTTCAGTTTTGGGTTACCACTTACTTTATATTTCCTTTACTGCCTCTCTCTCTCTACTTTTCCCTTCATATATATAAAGTGCATTGACTGACATCATTGCCAATGTATAATATTATTGCTATTACATCTCTTCTCTCTGTCTCTCCCTTTTAATCCAATCATGTTACATGCAACTGCTGCAGTAACAACGAGAAAGAAATGATTCACAAAATGCAATACAGTAGTTTATTTTTGGGAAATACACACACAGTCATAAAGGAAATGCATGTGGATGATGTTAGATTTGCGTGTAGTACGTGTATATGAAAGTAGAAAACTATATAGATGATGACGAATTTTTTTTCAATCATTGATTCAACAACCGCTGCATTATTATCGCATCTGCTCTTATATGGATTGAATCTTATGCGGCTTGCTTTTATATATTCAAAACTCATTATTATTATATTATTGCAAGTTGCAATAATATGTTTGGATAAAATTACATAATCATCTTATAAAAGCTGATAGAAGATTATTATCTGTACTGGCAACCACAGACAAATGCGATTTTATCATACTATAGTTACATTTATGTGCATATAACAGAAGAGGAGTTTTATGTTATTATATTCTTAGATTCATTTGGGAAATAATATATATGAGAAAAAAACTCACAGAGAGAGAGAGATAGATGGATCGATGTAATTTGCTAATTAAGGCTATTTGCACTAACTAAGCCGCTTTTAGGTAGAAAACAAGAGGTGCGCTCTTCATATAATTAGATTTGCATTTTACATATATAACATACATGTTGTGTTTAGTTGACGATAATGATGAATATAGATTCTAATCCACCTTCCATTTTCAACAATTTGCATTGCATGTATGTAGATATAGTAGAGGTTTTTAAAAGTTCCAGTCGTGCTGGTCTGTCGACTTTTCAAGATATACAAAGTACTACAAACAATATGTAAAAATATACAAATGAGTCGTGTGTGTATTTCAGTGTTTTTATGATGACTTTTCCTGCAAATTCGTGCTGGCAGGTTTTTGTGGCACGAGGAGGTGTGTTGCAATATATTTTATTATTCATTCACATTCATTTTCCATAGTATACTATTACCACTACTTCATGTCCTGTTTGTTTTTGAAATTAGTTGTTGTGTATTACAACATTTACATTATGCAAAGCTCTGTGGGATTAGCATTAAAGTCTGTAGGGAAATAATAATCGCGCAAAAAAGTTTTTCATATTTTTTTTTTCGCTGATGCTATCAAAAAGCGTCGCCGTTTTTTGCTGGAACCATGAGTCATTACGCATTGTACTCTCTCTCTGGAATTACATGAGTGTAGTATTACAATGTGAAATTCTTATGTCGTTTTTTTGTAAAAACAAATTGTAGCAGAGTCAGAGTGGGTCATTACATGCTGTAGTAATTTTACAAGTACCTAAATAGTTCTACTCTACTCTTAAGAGAACAGAGGAAGGATGTTAGTGAATTAAATGGAAGGAAAGAGCATGTTTTCGCTCTGTTGAGCTCATGAGATCGAGAGAGGGTTAGTTAGTCTTAGAGTTTGTATTAATGGTGGTATTTGACTCTGAGAGTATTTTCTTCTTAAGTCTTCAACATATAAGGAATGAATTGCACTTTGAGAGAATTAGAAATGGAACAGGTGGAAAAGACTTGTATTTATTTTATATGTTGCAGGTAGGTGACTATAAGTATTAGTGTATTTTTAAGAAAATTTGAGATGCATTGCACCTTATTGTTGTTGAGCCGCATATATTATTATTATGAAGGCAGGTCAGCCTGGATATATAAATAAAACAGGATACATGGATCTTCTTTTCTACGTCGTAACAGACAGTTCGGTTAGAGTCGACCAGAGGGTCACGGCGGTGTCAACATACGACGGTGTCAACATAGTAAAATACGCCTACTTTTCTAAGCTCCTCCCCTAAATTCTTACACGGTGTCAACATGTGTCAAG
>VCNE01006343.1:0-22502 GCA_009869805.1 Oncopodura yosiiana
TACCTTCAAAAGTATTTTGAAATTGTATTTTGAAGCATAAATTTTGAATTTTAAGATATTTTCAAAATACTCAATCAAAATAACCCGAAGCATTTTATAATTAGACAATAAGATAAATTAAAAATCAAAAACGACAAAAATAGAACAAAAAAGATCACCATAATTTGTCGACTATCTGACAATTGAAAAGTTATCTTTGTGAAGTTTGTGTCTTAATTAAAGACAACAAATTAATTAAAATTTTACGAAAACCATTAAAAAACGTGTTTTTGTAATTTTGAATCTCAAATGTAATCTTCACAATCATACACGCTGTAAATATTTTAATTTTAATCAAAGTGAGTAGAAACGGTTCGTCACAAAACTATACAACTAATCAGGAAGACATAAAGAAAATAACTAAACTATATATATATATACGAGTTCCTCAAACTATAATATACTAAAAACTATAGAAAAATATATATAAAAATGTTTGTCCATTTGGGCAAAATGACTCATATCAATAAATCTATACTAAAAACTTATTTTTCGTTTTATTTTTTTTCTTGTAACAATACTTTGTTACCACACGCTTTTTCAGATTTATGTCATAAAAGTCACACAACAAATTAATTAAAATTTAAAAAAAACAAACAATAGCAGTAAGAAAAACTAATTTTTATTTGATCTTCTGTTTTTGTGGCTGTATTTTGTCTCAACATGCTCTTTTATATTTGATTATGTCCAAAAGTGACCTAAAGGTCACTTTTGTTAATTATCTCAATTCGTCATAATAAATATTGTAAAAGCACATTTTTTACTTATTACTTGCCATCATTTGAATCGGCATATTTTTTTATGCCAGAAAAGTGACATTTTCTAATTTTTCAACACAATTGAGCAATTTTGATTAAATATTAATTTTTATTATTATTTTTTTTATTATTATTAATATGTTATACAAAAGTTGTGAAGCACCCCGTTAATTTTCTCTATTGCTCTATAATGAGAAGCAAAGGCAGTTATTTTCAACTGCCTCTCCTATTCACTCCATTATAAGCGGCAGTCAGAATCAACTGCCAAGGTGGCAGTTGCGCGAGACTGTCGCAGTTGGATCTTGCTAATGTCCATAACCTGAATTTACTTGGCGTTTAGCGCCACAGCACATAAGCTTACGGCAAGGGTAAGCTGCTTACCGATACGATCGATTTATTATGAAACAAAATTGAGTGAGATGAGAAAATGGTTTTTTCTTTCTTTTTAATTGCAGAGGCAGTTATTTTCAACTGCCTCTCCTATTCACTCCATTATAAGTGGCAGTCAGAATCAACTGCCAAGGTGGCAGTTGCGCGAGACTGTCGCAGTTAGATATTGCTAATGTCCATAACCTGAAATAATGAATTGTTGTATTAACTAATTACTTAAATTGAGATATACTTACAGTGCATGTCCCTTTCACTCTCATATTCGACAAATGCATAACCTCTAGGTTTTCCAGTAATTTTATCATGGATGACAGCAATCTTGCTTATATTCCCATAACTTTCAAATTCTCTACGTAATTTTGACTCGGATGTATCATAATTCTGTAATTAAAATCAACAGCAATCAATATATAATATAAGTTTCACAAAAAAAATGTCAAAGCCTTCACTTACAATTCTACCAACAAATAATGTTTTGAATGGATCCAATGATGCTTCAGGATTTTCATGAGGATTCCCTGCAATAATACGCCATTATTTATTATCAATAAATTAAAGTCAAGTAATCTAGTGAATTGTCGTCAAACTTACACGTTGCAATTTCTTGTTCTAACTTGTATGCTTGTTGTTCAGCCTTTTCTCTTCGCCTCCTCTCTTGTCTTTCATCTTTTGTTTCGACTTTAACTGGAGGTGGAGTCTCTGATGGATCCTAAAATATTAATGCAAACAAATTCTTCATAAAAATTCAAACATTTATTAGTTAATTTATAGTAAATGAATATACCTCAAATCCACTCAGAAAGTCTCCAACGCCAGTATAGCCACTTGTTCTTTTTTCATGTGTTAATTTTGACACAGGAGGAAGATAAGGAATTGGATCTCTGGCTGCAAATAATGCCAGAAGATTTGGTGGAAGGAACTGTGTCATTTATTATGACTAAATTGATCTTAAACACTAATTTAATTACCAGTTTGTAAATTTTCTAAAATTATTGTTGACAAATTACAACAGACAAGTAGAATAATTGAACTTGCCGCTTTTTCTAGAGGGCACGCCGCAAATAAAGATTTTTCATGAAGCTTTCTTCTTTGCGTAATAATTTGCATGATAAATGAAAAATTGATCAAGAGAAGATTTTTTAAAAATGAAATGATGTGTCATTTTATTGACTGGAGGCAAAACAGTAGTAGCATAATAATAGTAGTATTTGTTTTCATATATATATATAATCTCTAACTTCTAAATCTAGATTCTATAATCAACTTGTTAAATATTGCAGCCTAATATGTATTTACAAAATCGAGATCGAGAATTTTGACACAATATCATCATTTCTTATAGATTTACATAATTACATAAAATTAGTGAATTAACTTATTCACTTCTTTTTACGAATTCACTGAAGTCAGTCTTCAGTGTAATAGATCCTGGAGCTGGTGTTGTAGTTGGCATATTCATTAAATTTTTAGCATCAGTAGCTTCTTGTTTCAAACGTGAACTTTTTATAGCTGCTTCTAATTTCATTCTCATTTCTGGCGAATGGCTCATAAGAGCTCTAAATTCATCACGATATTGTAATCCAATTTTATTTATCCTTTGTAAGCTGACATCATGAAGTAGTTTTCGGTGAGGACTGACTGAATTAGCATTTGGTGTAGGATCCATTAGAAAATTGATAAAAACTGGAACGATGAGTGTTAGCATTTGTATACCTAAATTATAATAATGTAAATATGTTTAATGACAACAGCACAATAATATAAAACAAGAAGAAACTACATAGAAAGAGCTACACTACATTATTATATTAGTGTCTTTTCACCTTGTGCCAATGTTCCTTTAGGAAGCAAGCATTTTTAGTAGAAACATTAGAAAAAGTACTAGTAGATGGTCAAGTAATAAAGTAAGAAACCATAGAACTTACGTTTCTCTCCGGTATCCACAATTTGTACCAAAATTTGTATTGCTCTGATACATTCCAATATATATTCTAATTGTGGTTTCCTCTGTATATTAGTTTTTGATTCTTCACTATATAAAAATTGTAATATTCTTGGGGCCAAAGCGTGAATAAATGAAGTTGAAACTGATCGGTCAGCTTTTTCTGTTAATACAAATTTCATTCTTATATTAATTTGTCTGAAACGTATAAAGTATGCAAGTAGTATATTTTTGTACTAACCAAAAATCTCACACATCAGACTTACAGATTTTATCTTGAGCTATTACATTATAAGAAATTAAAATAATAAAATATGAACTTTTATAATATTATAAATCTATTAAATCTTCTTACCACTTCTGAACTTATATCTGAACTTTGTAATGCTTGTTGAAATAAATTAATTGCTGGATATAGTAAATTTGGAATTCTAATTAAATGTGGTGGAGTATCAATAATAAATATTTGCATTGCAGATAATAAGTGTAGATGTTTCTTAGGACCTCCTCCGCCAACACAATTATTTTCATCTCCACCTGTTTTTGTCATATCTAATAATTTAGCAAATGTGCTAAGTAAATATTTTTCCCATGATGGATCATTTTTTAATTTATGTCCAGTTAATTTTCTATAACATTTTAAAACTGCAGCTGCAGATGCATCATCAGCTACTGTTTCTCCTAATACACAAGTAGTCAAATATAAAATTGTAGGTTGAACAGCAATAGCAACTGTATCAGTACATATTTCTGAAAAAAAGCAAGATTAATAAATTGTAACAAAATAAATAAATTAATGATATAATATGCAAAAAAATACCTGGTAATAACTCGAGACATGTAACAGTTTCAGCCATCAGAACATCATTTTCATGATTTGTACCAGTAGGTTTTAAATGAAATCCTGATACATTTGAGTTAAGAATTGGAATCTTTTGCATTAAAAGACAAAACACTACTTCAAGAATAGATAATACTACTGATTTCCCAGGAATTAGTTCATCAATTTGTTGTTGTTGATCTTGTTCTTCAGTTTTATTATTACTACTAGTTGAAGTTTCTTCTGTTATTGCTGTACTACTATTATTATCATCATCATCTTGTTGAGAAAGTTTATTATAATTTTCTCTCATAGCTTCTATCACAAGCTTTAATACTTCAATTACTAATTTTTGAACCCGTATGTCACATCTTGTAACCAATTGTCTATGTAAAACACAGCATAATTCAATGGTAAGAACTTTTTCTTTTGTAATAACATCTCTTGGCCAATGAGAACTTAATAAAGCCCATAAACTTTTCATATATTTTTCAACAACATCCATTGATTCAGTATATGGTTGTTTACATAATGCTTCCATACTTAATCCAAAAACTAAATGAAATCTTTCAATTTTACATTTTGCTTTATCTTCTTCTGCTTCAGATTTTACAACTAAATCAGGAAGAGTTGATACACAAACAGCACAAGCAAGTAAAATTGGTGGCCATGCATCCAAGTAAAATGGTTTTACAACATCTTTTGTTTCATTGCTGAAAAATGAGCCACCTTCACGTGGTAATTGAGGAGCAAATTCTGGTGGTAGTTCTAGTAATGCTCTATCTCTTAATGCAGAAAGCCATAAGGGACAAAGTAATTCCAATTCCGGCTTTACTAATCCTAATAAATGATTTTTATTTTTGGCACCAACTCCTCCTCCTCCTTCTTTTAATATATCTCCAAGTAATTCTCCAGTTGTTAATGGATCTTCAATAGCTCGTATAAATACAGCAGCCCATGCTTTTAAAATTGCTAATTTTTCCAATGTATTGGCACTTTCATTATAATCAGGTAAAGTTGGCTTTGTTCTTATATTTTCTAATGCAGAAACCATTAATTTATGTACTCTTCTTAAATCTTCCCCACCTTGACTATTTCCACAAATCCATGCACTACAAACACGACAAGCTGTTGCTTTAACATTTGGATCAGTTTCTACAGAAAATGTTGGTCTTAAAGCAGCACTAGTACAAAATATATTATAACAATTAGAATCAGCTTTTTATAATTTTCAAATTATTATTTTTTATTATTAATTACCTAACTTGTGCTTGAAATTGTTCCAAAATAGATACAGAAGTAAAATATGGATCTCTTAATGCAGAAAATTTATCAATAATAGTTTCCAAATTGAGTAAACCTTCTAAACGTAATGGATCAGAATTACTTGTTGCACCCATAAATGACATCCTAATAAGATCGCTCAAATGACGTAATAATTCAGGTCCTGATTCATTTGTTATATGTGGTGAAGAAATTAGTATTTTTCTAACACATTCTGCTGCAAATACTCTTGAAGTCCAACGTGAATTATGTTTTGACATTGCAGCAGCATTATCATCATTAACAATTTTAAATTCTTCAACATCATCATCAAAATCTGTTCCTTGATCTTCAACAATTCCATCAGTTGTACCAACATCACATGTTAAAATACTTTTACATAAGGCCATACAAGTTTGTAATTGTTGTGGATCATTAGCTGATGATGTTATAATACTTGTTAACGTATCTTTAATTCCATTTCTTAAAATTTCATCTGATTCCAAATCCAACATAATAAATAAGCCACCAGTAACTCCATATTCTTCAAATGGTGAGTCTTTTTCATTCTCACATAATTTTGCAACTTGTTCATATATAATATTTGCTTCACGTTGACTAAATTGTCGGAAACAATCAATAGTAGTTCTTCTCAAGGCAAGATTAGGATGAAACACTGACCTCTGTTGTATGTGAGGAGAAAGAAGAAAGTCATTATAAATTAATTCAATAAATCTTTTTTTCAATTCATTTCTTTTTAATATTACTATACTTACATATAAAACCGATATTACAGATTCATAATTTATTTGTCCACCAAATAAATGAAGTCTTTGAAAACATTTTAATGCTTCATTTTGTACCAAAGGATGTTCTTCTTCTCGCGATAAAATTGCACATCCAATCTCAAATGATTTTTTCATATTGTCTGTTTCTTTACCACCAACTATTAATTAGTAAATGTAAAGAAAAAATTAAGATCCATTTATCTATAATCAGAAAGAATAAAAAGAGTATAAGAAACTTACTTTGAAGTTCAGGCCCAATACCGGTTATCAATGCAGCCAACATTTTTCCTGTAGCTTGTCGTAAATCATAAGATGATAAAGGTACAGTCATGATTAATTTTATTACAAGAGATAGTGATGGTTCTGCATAAGAACGAAATTGTGGTCCTCCAGTATCAGCAACAAGAGCTAAGGAATGTAATGCCCACATTTGTATTTCTGGTGATGAGTTATCTTGAGCCAAATTCAATAAGATTGACACACTTGCATGTTGGTGCCTAGTTGAATCCATTCCTCCCAAATATTTATGTAAACATCCTAATGCTAATGAATGACCACTCCTGCTTGCTACTTCTCTAGAAGTTTTTAATTTTTCAACTTGCAACTGTGTCATTTCTGACGTAAACTTGGGATCTCCTATTCCTTGAGCAATTCTTCCTAATACTTCAGCTGCAGCACACCTTATTGTACAACTCGTATGTCCCAAAGAGCTCTATAAAATATTTAATTTAATTTTTTTGTCAATTAATAATTATATATTTGTTAAAGTATCAACTTACAATCACTAATTGCTGTGAAATCTGTTTTAATTCTTCAGTTCCTTTAACATCTTTCTTTGTAGTATCAATTGCATGAAGAATATTGCCATCATTTAGTCTTCTAATTGATTTCATGGCACATAGTATAGCACAAAACATATTGATGAGTACAGCTTCTTTTCTCGAGTATTTTGTAACTCTGAAACCATAGATAGTAAATGCGTAAAAATTAAAAAGGCAAAAGCACAATCTATATGGCGGACTACAAGTATCAACAAAGTAATTTTACTCACTTAAGACATTCTACAAAGTGTTCAATTAATTGAGTTCGATGTTTACTGGATATATGAGGATAAAGTAACCCAAATAATTCAATTGCAGCATCAATAACTGCAACTCCTAATGGTAGTGGAACAGGAACTAATGCATCCTATAAGAAAAAAAATTACATAAAAAATATATTCTAACACTATATTATCATTTATATCTTACTTCTGGTAATTTTCTATATAAACTACAAGGATCATGTTCAACAGCACCTGAACCACAAGCTCCAGTTGGTTGTAACTGAAAATTTATTAATTAAATAATATTCAATAAAATTCATATATACCTTTTTGATTTATATATGTAATTATTTGTGTTAGAAAGATTATAGATAGAGAGTATTATATAACAACCTGATTAGCCTTGATTGTTGTTGATTTAATTTAAGTTTTAGTGTGGTAGTGGAAGTGGAAGCCAAGCATAGAGCCCCAGATATAAGGCAAGCAGTGTATTGTTGTAGTAGTAGTAAGTAATTTAGTAGAAAAGTACAGTGAGTTTTGTAAAAAGACAGATAAAAAGAGAGAGAAATAGAAAAGTCAAAATAGTGCCATTAAGTACAAGTCATAGTTGTAAAGTGTATTATTAGCAATTAGCATATATAGCATCTTTGCATCAATGCATATAAAGTTTTCGACTGAAGTTATTTAAAAAACATATATATTATGTACCTGATCTTCGATTGACATGTGGTCTGATATTAATGAACTAAAGATGGAATTTGATTGACAAACTTGATTAAATATTGATGTAGTAGTGTTTGCCACATTGTCATTAAGTGTTAATTCCCATACAACAAATCTCAGCATGTGAGTATAAGATCTCTCAAATGCACCTGGCTTTACTAGTGCCAATGTTTCATATAATCGAAGTCTTAATAATGCTGCAGAGGCCTTTAACTGATGACCATAGGCTTTTAGAGTCGTAGATAAACTGAAAATAGAATAAATACAAAAAATAAGTGCTTAAAAATCTTCAAAGTTTCAATATGTACTTACTTTGTCATCATGGCTAATGCAGATTCAATTGGAATTAAAAGTCTTGTAATAATCTCATCAGTAACAAGCTCAGGACAATGAAGTAAAAAGCTATGAATTGACGATAAAGCTCCAGCTCTTCCTTCTAATGTAACTTGCCATGTGAATGCATCTCCTCTAGCTTTTTCGGATTCTAATTCTTTTGATGATCTTGGAAATGAATTTCTCCATAATAGTAACATTCGAGGTAAAAGAGCTTTTACTACATTATTTCCTAATGTCATTATAGCTCCTATCATTAACCAACCAGCACTAGATCTTTGAATTGACAGTCTACTATTTTGACTTGCTGAACGTAATAATTCTGTGAGTACATTATACATGAGATTACTTTCATTTGAAATACTTTTTATAAGTTATCAAACAACATACCTTCGGCAGTATTGAAAACAATCTATAATAAATTAACAGAAAGAATATATATGATAACAAATATTGTCTATAGAAATGAAATCATAAATAAAATAAAGATTATATACCTTTCCTGTAGCATATGGAAGACCTAATGGCATCTTTCTAACACCTCCTAAAATTGCTGATAATGCAGCAGCATAGCCAGAAATTGCTTCTGTACTTGATTTTAATGTATCAAAAGCTTGAAGACAACGTTGAACAGATTTATGTGCTTCAGAAGGAACAGCTACACAAAGACATGACAGTGCCCATGCTGCAGCTAATCTTGTTGATTGACAAGGATGAATCAAAACATTAAATATTCCATCGAGTAAACCAAGAGATTGATCAGAAATTAAATGTTGTATTGAAGTTCCAAGAGTAATAAATAACGCAGACATTTCATGAAGAGCACAAACTAATAAATGTTGATTGAAAATTGTTTCTTGATTACATTCTTTTGCATTTTCAGGATTGAAATCTAGTAAATAGAAAAGGTTAAAAAACTTATATTGTTATGTACGTACATTTATATTTTCTTTAAAAAAACTTCTTACCTATAGAATTCATTTGTTTTAATACAACATGTGCCAATATTTTCAATGCTGATACTTGTGCTTTTTCTCTTAAAAGTCTCCCAAATGCACGACGAAAAATAAAATTGATACACTTTCTTGAATATACTGCATCAACGTGACTGGTAGCAGCTTTTGGATTAGCAATAAGTTCTAAAATATGATTTGTAAAAGTATCCATATGTTTTTCTAACCATAAAGGTCCCATTTTTTCAACAAAAGCAACATAACTATGTGTAACACCAACTCTAACTTCACGATTTACGCTAGATCCTCCTTTAATAATTTCTCCTTTTAAAAAACTTGTGGCACCACGAAGAAAACCAGTCATTAATATATTTAATGCTTCTTCAAGAGAAATTGCACCTTTACTACTTCCTTTTGCAGCAGCAATAGCTGAAGAAGAAATCGGTGTCTTTGATTTACTGTTTAATACTGGTGGATCCTGAGTGTAGCATAATATTGTTCCCAAAAGTCCAGCAATTGAAATTCGTGTATCATAATTTGCACCATCCAATGCACGAAAACATAATGATGTTAAACTTTCAAGTTCTGTAGTATATAAAAATGAAGCTGATTTAATCATTTCTTCAATACATTTTGCTGCTGCTGAGCGAACAGGCATGACACGATCAGTTAAACAAACTCTAGCAATTCTATACATTTCTTTATGAGCACTAGCTGCAGCACTATCCATTCCAGCACAAATCTACAGAAAAGAAAGGAGAAAAGAAGTTTTATAATAAATATATTTATAATAAACTTTATAAGTACTTATATATATATACCTTTTCAAAAATTAACATTGTTTCAATTCTAGATTGTGATTCCATATTACGAAAAGTTTTACTTAAAATTTGCACAGTTTCCTCATAAGATCTTCCCATCATTCTGCCTAATTTTTCATACATCTGAGCCAGACATGAGACAGCAGCACTATGTAAATAACATTTAACATTACTTTAAGAATTCTAAAGAAATTATTATAAATGACTTCAAACTTACAGTTTGACTGATAAAGACGACGGTGAGTCATCTCTTGATTTCAAAATATCATTACATTTGTTGACAGTATCAAATAAATGGATTGTATCTCCAACAATAAAAATTGCAGCCATACATCTAGATAAGATATTTCTTGTTGGTGGACCAGGCCCATTTTGAATAATTTGTAGCAGCTGGTCAACTAATTGGCCTTGATTAGCCTTTATTTCTCCCTATGATATTAATTATAAAAAAACTGTTACATAGTTATAAAAAATAATATAATTTAGTTATTTAACCTTTGATACTCCTGATCCAGTTAATAAAGTTTCCACATGACGAAGCCATTCCAAAATAAATATTGGCTTTTGAATATCATTTAATTGAGCTAGAGCTTGCTCGTTAAGTAACAGTGATTTTGCTCTTTCCAAATTCATTTTAGTGCTTAGTATATAGTACTTGAATAAAAACTAAAAGTTTAAAATTTCAATAAAATACAGGCACAAAAAAACGATCAAAAAATAAATGATATATTTAAAAACTTTTCTCCATGTCACATTTTATTTCATATTTTGCAGTTTGTGTTTGTGTTGCACCTGTTTTGTTTTTTACACTTTGCACTTTCAGTCTATAAATTCAAGATGACATTAATGGTGCTACAGGAAGAAAGTTTCAGCAGTCGCTTACAGACACATCTTCTGTCTGGATGCTTATATGACATCATCGGAGAAAACCCGAATTTCTTTAACCGATTTCCTGGAAAGTACATATGTGCGAGCGAGACAGAAAAACCAATTCAATGATTTTCAAGTTTCCCACAATGAAAGATCCAATCAGCTGATGAGTGAAAGCAAAAGTCTTCAACTCAAACAATAATAAACCAAGTGACGGCGAGACAAGGATGTAGTTAATTTAATTAGAATATAGTACTTGAAAATTATGACTGATCAGATTGTTCGTGAGTGGATTTCAGAATGGAAATCAGTGGAAGAGTCTGGGCCAGCTAATTATGGACAATTTGCGGATTCAATCATTTCAAATGAAGATTTGTATCAAGCCATCACTCACGTTTTGGAAGAAAATGATAGATTTCGACAGGTACTTAACAATTCAATTACAAATGTGTATTTTTAATCAAATTAACGTCTTTTGTAATCTTTGCAGCTATATGGTGATGTAATTGTGACGATATTTTCACTTTATCGTTCATCTGAAAAGAAATTGAGATATTTTGGTGCCCAATTTATTCCATCTCTTGTATATGTTTACCTTCATCAAATTCATGCTCAAAAGGTTTGTTATAACTTAAAATTTTTTTTATCTAACCATAATAAATAAGATGTATCATCATTTCATTACATATTTACAGAAATGCATTGCATTAGAAACACTTTTACGTGGAATTTATGAATTGGAGTGCTCATCAGTTGAAGATAAAGTTCCAACATCAGCTAGGATTCCTAATGTCAATCTTCCATCAATTTATCATGACGTAAGTACATAGATTAAATAAATGAGTATACATAAACCTATTGAAATAATAATTATTGATCATTCTTACAGCCTGGTGGTGTTTCAACAACTTGGCTTTCTGATTCAGACTTGGATAGACTCAATCAGAAAACCATTAGAATAATTAGTCGACCCAATTTGATTTTAACAGATGAAAGAGTTCGAGCTCCACAAAGATTACCATTGGTAAATAAGCCTATTATTCCTGTGATATTTGGCCTCTTTCATTTAATTCGTTTATAATCATTCCGGATTTTAGTGTACAGAATTATGGTGGATATTTAATCATCGTTTACCTAATGTATCAAGACATTCAATTCCATCACATCTTAAAACTATATCAAAGTAATATCAAAAGACGATGAAATTACTTATCATAATTTGAGAATGATTTATTTATTTTTTTTTTCATATAGATTGGTGACACAAGGATTCAATATGGGAAATACAACTCGGGCTCATCCTCCCGTTCGTATTGTATTATCAAGTCATCTTCTGATTGAAATGGTTCATACAGTATTTTTTGCTGTTTATAATGGTGCTCCTACATTAGCTGAACAAGGTACTGCTGAGTGCTTATTATTATATTATTAATTATTATAAACATTGATTTTTTTTGTACACCAGTACTCGAAGAAGCTGCATGTCGAGCAAAGTTTCAAGTTTGGGCAGATTGTATGCTTGTTTGTAATGCTGTACGTAATTATCTAAAGTGTGCAGGTAAGCATTATAGATATATTTTCTTTCATTTTCGACTAATTTCATGTACACCTTCATATCTAATATAGTTGTAGGAAAAAGTGATAAAGCTACTCAAACTGATAATTCATTAAAATCTTATAATAATCCTCATCATCGTCGTCCTTTTATTCCTCCTCAAAATTCTGAATCCAGTAGTTTGACATCTTCCAATACTAACCTTTCCTTCTTCCTTGGAATATTAGTAATATGTTTTCTTCTTGCCATTTGAAGATTTAATTAATTTATGATTGTACTAATTGTTTCTTTATAATCATTTATTTTTTTATAGAACTACCACTCCAAGTAGAAGTCAATACTTTCAAGAAGTTTATTATTACAAATGCATCATTCCGTACGAAGAAATTGCCAGGTGAGTATCTCATATATATATATATATATTTTCTGATGTTATACAACTAGTAGTAGCTAATTAAGCTAAAAGTTAAGTAAGCTATTATTATATGCTGTAAAATTAAGTATATTTAGTAGTAGTTAAAGAACTCGGCCAAGCAATTTGTTTTAAATTTTATATATGCTACTACTGCAATGTAGTTATTTTATTATTAAAAGATGACATAGGAGGAGACGTCTTCTAAACTAAAATTTCTTCCAAAGACTTTTCACACTGTCTTTACTACTACCTACAAAACTTTTACTTCTCTCTCTTCTGTGATGGAATTTAGAGATTCTACTTCTCTTTCATTTATTCTTCAGTATGTTTCGTAATGATGACTATTTACATTACATTTTTTAATTTCTTTAAATTCTTTTTTTGCTTTGCTGAATGAATCTACTCAATTTGTTTGCTAAGTATTGCTTGCTATCTTTAATTCTCTAAGCATGATTAAAACTATATATATGTGAGACTAAATTAACTGTTTTGTCTTTTCTCTTTGCAAAAAAAAATCAAGATGACATACCTATTGTTCAAGCTGAATCTGGCTCAAGTGGAGTAATTACAACTGTCTCTGAAGATGGTACTAATACAGATGGCACAAGTCCATCAATTATTACTAAATCTAAAAGTAAACTTCCACAAATTTTGGCAAAAATTAAAAGAAATTCTGTCGTCGTTATTAACGAAGAAGGTGATGTTGAAACATCAGTTACAAAAACTCCACCACTTGGTGAGAGAAAAAAGAGTGTTTCTATTTCCGAGTCTACTGCTGTTTGATTGAGTTTTAATACAACACAGTATTATTATAATTATCATGTCATTGTCAACTATTTGACTCCAATTGAAAATAATAAAAATTTTTAGTAATTGCATGACAAATTAGAAGCAACTCTACTTTTTAGATTGACTAGTTCAATAGTTTGAACATTTGGCTTTTATTTTAAAATCATGATAATTGTACAATTTGTTTAGAATACAGTTATCTGCTATATAGTACATCGGACCAAAAGTACTAACACATTATTATTGTATGCAATTTTATATTGATTTGATAGTTGACAACATGAGATGAAGAAGAAGAAGCATGCATTTCTCTTGCTATTTCATTTGTCAGATCCAAAATATTTTTAAATGTAAAGACAGTTATATAAAGAACATGATGATGTATAGTTTTAAAATATTTTGTTAAATGTAATAATTAGCTAACTACATGCAGACAGATGGTGCAACTTTTTAGTTGCTTCACTGGGTCACTGGTTTATTTAGCTTGATTGATGATTTTTTGTTAGGAAACTAGATTGGTTTGTAGAGAAGAGATGTAACATATTTTTTCCGAAAGCGTTGTGTAGCACTTAAGACCATTACTCCATCCTTGATACTTAATGCGTACAAATGATTTAACATAACGTGATTTGGTTCAGGTAGCAATGTTGGTTCACACGATAATGGTGTATCCTTGTTTAAAATGACCTATAGAGCAAGAAAAATACGACTATAATTGATCTTGTCTTCAAATGTCAATGTACCTGTAAAAGATGCGGAGGCAGTAGTGGAGGCCCAGATGTTTTTTCCCATGGTTTATAACTTGGAATATCTAAAAAAATAAGCAGTATGTACATCTTAAAATTTTATCTTACAGATAGTTTATTATTAGCTACAATAGAAGTAGTATCTATCAATTACCTTGGGCATATTCACTTCCAGGTGGACTTCCACTTATAACTAATAAGAAAAGTAAATTAATAATACAAGTTAGGAAATTCATAGGTTTTAAAAAAACTTACTATGTTTGCTAGAATTATGTGTTGCCACTGAATCTGTGTCCAAAGCATTAAAAACTTCGAAATCAGAATTTTTAACAACTACAATATTATTCTTAGTGCCCATATCACTTTCTTTGATTGGCTCTCCGGGATTATGTTTCCATTCACCGTCAACAAAGAATTTGTACTGATGTTCACCTTCTGGCAAATCAACAATGCTTATAAAATTCTCATGAGACTTGACCATTGGAATTTTCTATTAATAGAATAAATTCTTTTAGAATGACATTTTGGAATCTAAAAAATAAGTAGACTTTATACCTTCCATTCTGTAAATGTTCCAACTATATATGCTTGCTTTCCACCTCCATCCCACTAAGAATCAGAATATAATTAATAAGCATCAGAGTCAATGTGTGTCTCACGAGTCTCACTGTCTCACCTTAAAAACTGTTGGTAAAATTTTATTATTTTGTTGTCCATCTCCTCCTATTTTTGTGCCTTCTGAAACTGTCACTGCTCTCTGTCTACCTCCTATTGGATATTCTTCTGAGCCTTTTTCCTTCATATTAGAAAAGATAAAGACAATATTTTAGTTTTTAGACATCTAACTATTATAATTTTTTTGGGGCTTACTCCACAACTTGACGATACATTATTATTACTAGATTTAGTATAATAAGGCTCGTCATCATCGTGTGAATGCTGCAGGATTATTTTTTGATGTGAAGTAGTTCCTGGTGGTTTCTTGTCAAATGAAAATGCTTGTCCATCTTTAACTCCTACAAAAAGTGAGACAGTTATTAATTAATAGATTTAAGTAACAAATATTTTTACCTGACGGAGAAGAAGGTGGTAAACTGTCTCCTGATTTGTGTCTATCTCTATTGCTATGTCCAGGGCCACTGCTTGCATTACCCATCTTTAGTTAATTATCGTCACTTGTGATTTCACAAAATATATTTATTTATGTGTTCAATCTATATATTAAAAATGGAAATTAATGTAGAATTTTCTGTATATTAATATATGAAAACTTTACCTTATATTTTGTACACAGTCATAATATTAGTCCAAGCACTGTCACTAATTTAGTAATAGTTTGTAAAAAAACAAAATATTGCTAAATTAGTTCATCTTCTCTTCCTTTTGTTATTATTATTATTTCAATTCTGAAACTAGTGTCATCTTTCTTATATGTTCTGTATGTGTATATACGGCAAAAAGGCGTACTATATTTGATATTTGAATTGATCATATATTATTACCGTCACAGTTTATCTATCGCAATAAAAAATTATTCTATTTATTGCTAATTATTTGTATATGATTTATCGACGATAGGCAAGTTGTAAAGTGTAATCACTTTTGCGTGATTCATTATAATACATTATTGTGAGAGAATAGAGAATGTGCAGTGAATATCATTCAGTCAGTTTGCATGAATTGTCAATTGAATGACGTGACGAACAAATAGACAAATATATCAAACATCAAGGATTTGGTTAAACAGTTTCAAATTTACATTGACGTGGCATTAGTGACATATAAAAAAGACTAAAAAGAGAATAAACATAAAATACTAGCAAATTACAATGACGGCACTAATTTTTGTGTAACATCCACAGCATTGATGACAAGTGGTATTCGAGTGATTAGTAGTGCCATGATGAAATTACACAGATAGTCGTACTTTTATAGTTCCTTGTATTATAGTAAAAGTCCAGTCATGCTACTCAAGCACTTTCTCTTTACCTTAATCTTCGTCTTTTTGCCGGTGACAGTCTTGTCATTCCCTGAACAGGGGAAATGGTCATATACTCTCAATCAGGTGTGTAATACACACTATATAATATTAATGAATGATAATTGAAACGTCAAAAACTAATAATGAAATAATATTTTTTCTGATTGCAGACAGATCAATACTTTGGCGTGTACAAGAGTCTTTTCAAAGATTCAAAAATTTATATTTCAGGTGAAAAAATAAACTGGTTACATATACAGTTACGTCATCATAATATTGTCATTTATGTCTTCTTATAAATCCATTATAGTAAAATGCGACAATCTCAATAATCCTGATGTCAATATCACTATTAATTGGATGATACGGGAAACACCATGTTGGGAAGAATATAGCAGTCTCTCACTAGTATCAATTACTGAACAAAAAGATTTTTGGAGGAAATACTATGAAGAACCAGATGTAAAACCTGATTCTTTGGATTATGTTGTGCCATTCAGATACACTCCACCAAAACCTTATAGACATAGATGTGATAATACTATTAATCTAAAAGAATGGGGACTTAAGAAGAATGAGACAACAGTTGGAGAAAAAACTGATATTGCTGGTGGAGAAATATCAAAGAGAGCTATCAACAGTTTAACGCGTGTGGTATGCTCAATTAACTTGACTATATTTTTATGAATATATAGATAATAATAATTTTTTGCTTCTTTTATATGTTTTTGTAGTCGTCCAAGACTCCAGTGTTTACTGTCCTATCAGATGGTGTATATTTGGTTGTTGTGAGTATGACAGCAGATGATAAGAAAGACTTTTCAGCAACAATAGATATAGAAATGAAATCTGAACATGGGTATCTCTCAGCTTCAGATTGGCCATTACTTTCAGTAAGAACATATATATGCTTTTTGTATTGTACTTGGAAAAATCTAATTTTAAAATTACTATTATATTTTCCAGTTTTATGGCGGAATGAGTTTCTTATATCTTGTATATGCACTAGCTTGGCTTATTCTTAGTTTTTGTCAATGGAGAGACCTTCTTCGTATACAATATTGGATAGGAGCAGTAGTACTTTTAGGAATGATTGAAATGGCTGTCTTCTATGCAGAATACCAAAATATTAACTCAACAGGCATTTCAGTTAGTGGTGCTGTAATGGCTGCAGAAGTCATATCATGTGCAAAAAGAACATTAGCAAGAATGTTGGTTGTAATTGTAAGCATTGGGTTTGGAATTGTTAAACCTCGGCTTGGCTCTACACTTCATCGAATTATTTTTGGTAGATATTAATTATATTTTGAGATAATTTTTTTTATATGATGCTGACTATTATTTTTTTTAAATATTTTATAGTGGGATGTCTATACTTTGTTCTGTCTTTACTTGAAGCCAGTTTAAGAATTTTTCATCCTGTAAATGGCCAGAATTCAAATCGTGCTCTAATGGCTGGCATTCCATTAAGTATTTTAGATGCTTGTATTTGCTATTGGATTTTTAATGCATTATTAGTAACAACAAGAAGTCTTCGTGTGAGAAGGTAAAGTTAACAACCAAGTCATTATATATGCGTAATTTGTCATATCTGTATGATTTTTTTTCTTTCCTTTCCTTTCCAGAAATCTAGTCAAGTTAGGACTTTATCGACATTTCACCAATACATTAATATTTGCAGTGATTGCTTCAGTAGCATTTATGATTTGGTCTATTCGGTTTCTAAAAACTGCACAATGCTTACGTTCTTGGAAAGAAATATGGTGAGTTTTGAATGATATTTTATTCATCAGCCAAGAAAGACCAAACTAAATACAAACTATATTTGTTAAATTCATTACAGGTTTGATGAAGCTTACTGGCATGTCCTATTCGCAGTTCTTCTTTTGGTCATCATGATACTCTGGAGGCCAACAAATAATAATCAAAGATATGCTTTTTCACCTTTAATTGATCCTGAGGATGATGAAGATGACGAAGAAGATTTAGTTGTGAATGAGGCATTTTGTAAGAAACCATTTATGAATGATTTTTAAAAGTATTTCACTAATTTATTATGCTCCAACATTTACAGCTTCAAATATGAAATTAAGACCAAAGAGAAATGCAGCGGAAAAACATTACAAGCATAGAAATACTAATGTTGAAGATGAATTAAGATGGGTAGAAGAAAATTTACCATCTGATTTGGCAGAAGGTGACCTACCAGCTTTGGATTCTGAAGAGGAGTTGGTCTCAACTAAATTTGAATTGTCAAAAATGCAGTAGTAGATGATGATATCTTCCACTATCAATTGATCTTCAACTATTATACACTTTAGCTACACTATTCATTAAACTCACCATTATTATTAAAGACTTATTGTGTGTGTAAATTTTAATCTTCATATCCAGACTGTCTTCTTAAGATTTATTTAAATCTTTCAGTATTTATATAACAATTATAATTAACTAGAAATTGCTTGATACATTATGTAATGATTATTTACTGTGCCTGTGTTATTATGTTATTATTATTACTACTACTTGGTAGCCTTTTAGATATGCTATCCATTATTATATTATATACGTGTAAGATGATCTACTATTATATGAAATATGAAATAAAAAATATATATATTATAAAATAATGATCTTATTTTGATTTGAATTAGTAATTACTATATTTTTATTATACTCATATACATGTAGTAGTTGTTGACACACACAAAGTATTATATATATACAAAAACTATAATACATGGGTACTCACAAAAATCATAATAAGTTTATATAAATGTCACACATCTTTGTAAAAGTAAAATATATATATATCTATTATAGTACAACAACACAAGATCAGTAATATATATTTACAGTTATAACAGAATAGGTTTATGCTGCTCATTGTTTTCTTATAGAGAGAGGAAACTCCAAACAGGTGGAATACTAATTAGTTGTATTAATTTATATGGAACAACGCCTAACAAGTTATATAATTCATTGCTCAAGATGGTAGTAACGCCACAACATAAATTACATAGTCAGTTGCTTCTTATGATATAGTAATTAGCATGTCAAACTGTTCCCATTATTATTATTATTAGCGACTGAGACATCTGCTTTTTCAGAAGCTATACAACAATTTAATAGTTTATTTTTTGGAATGTGTGTAAATGTAAAAGAACTCTTTGATTTCCAATTTAGAGTTCAGATATTATAGTTTATACATGCAACACAAAATTTTCACTTTCCTACTACTACATATAAATTTTACATGATAATTTCAATATTTAGTATTTTTCAATCGCACTTGCGTTTATGTTTTACATCGTATACGTGTTTATTACAAGTGTACATAATTTTATATACGATTATATGATTACTTACAAGAAGGAGATAACAGATAGTTGTTGGTAATGAATGCTTCTACATAGAAAAATTTTAATTTTTTTCTCGTTTTACCCCCAATGAGTCAGAGTTACATATTTATATTAGCTAATAGAACAACAGTTTATTATATGTATATTTATATAGTAGATTTTCCTTTTTCTTTATCATCATATTACCTTGTAACGTTTATATTTAACAGGACAGTAATAGTAGTAGTAGTAGTAGTGTGTTTGGCATTATCCCTATCTCTCTGTACATTATATATGAGAGTCTTTTTTTAAACAATAAATGTTTTTTTTTCTAAAAAAAATTCTAATATAACCTTAAATGCCTTATACATATTTTTATATAATAGTTATAGCTAGCACACACGAGTATATAATATAGACGTATATTATTAATTAATACAATACTGACGTATATAATGTAAAACAAAAGACATTCACATTCCAACACATACAATTACAATGAATTTTCTAATTGTTAGTAAAATTGAATATATATATATATATAGTATAAATGGAACACAAACAAACAAACAAAAAATGATTATCAAACTTTTTGGTCATGCGGTAGTTACTGGGTGCAGATGAGATGAGATGAAGATGAGATGAGATGAGATGAGATGAAGATGAGATGAGATGATGATGAGGAAGACGATTTCACTTTTTAAACTGCGTAATACCTAATTATCATCTTCTTCGTCATTTCATTTTCATCTCTTCTTCATCTCATCTCATCTTCTTCATCTCATCCTCATCTCTTCTTCATCTTCATCTCATCTCTTCTTCATCTTCATCTCATCTCTTCTTCATCTTCATCTCATCTCTTCATCTCATCTCTTCTTCATCTCATCTCTTTTTCATCTCATTTCATCTCTTCTTCGATGATGATGAAGAAGAGATGAAAAACGGGATTTCGGTTCCTGTTGCTACCATTAACCACTAATCTAACTTTGATAATAGGAAGAAGGTTAGTTCCTACAACATATCTAACCTATCTTAAACTATGTTAGGAAAGGCTATAGCCTTCTACTATCTTACCCTAACTTCCTAACATAATTTAGAATAGGTTAGATATGTTGTAGGAACTAACCTCTTCCTAGTATCAATGCTAGATTAGTGGGTTGTAGGTGATGTGATAGTAGCATGTGATGAGGTGATGACGATGAAGATGATGTCTTCATCCTCATCTCATCTTCATCTCATCTCATCATCATCTCATCTTCATCTCATCTCATCTCATCTTCATCTCATCTCATCTGCACCCAGTAACTACCCCATGACCGAATCTTTCTATTCCTCCTGATATTTTCTTCCAAAAAACGTGTGCCGTTTTAAATTCGCTCAGCCGCAGTACAATTTCTCGGGTTAGGAATATTGAGTCTCAAACGTTTTAATGTAGATAGCTTCGTCACTGAAGTTCAGTCGGAGAAATTGGCATCTAACTTTCTATACTGTACAAATCTTTTGCGTGCTACAATACTATAAACACTGCACTACTAAGCAAACTTGATGACTCCTTATATAATTCTGTAGCCTATGTATATACATAACATTATGAATTGTAAAAGACTCGAACTCTTCTTTCTGCATAGTATAAGTAAAATCTAAAAAGAGATGTACATATGAAATCAAAAACTCTTCTTTTATTTGACATAAAATTTTTATTAACATTTAAATTATTCTACTTCTTGTTGCATCAGTATCTTTATTTTTGTATGCTTTCTTCCAAATCTCACAAAGGCAAACCTAAAGTAGACAGACAAATTGACAAGGGTTATTAGAGAAAGTCATTTATTACAGAAGTAAACCTTGTATACACTTACTGTACTATGAAATCTATAAAAAATAGCAAGAGGCATACTGATATGTGTAATAATTGTCCAACTCAAAACACCATAAAATTCTATTTGAACAGGATGGTTATTACCTATAAACCAAAAAAAAATAAAAGTAGAATTAGCTCAATTTTTTGTACATACAACTTTCTCTAACTTACTATGACTTTTCTCCAATGCATTTATTAGCCACATAGCTAAATTACAAACCAGCAAAAATGTACAAACTTCTCTTCCAGGCTTGCGTTTAACTTGATCTGGTGTAGCTGCAACTCTTTTTGATGCATCAAGTATAAATAAAGTTTGTAGCAAAACTTGTATCAGTGATGCTAATGCAGTGATTAAAATTAATACATGTCCACTTTTATGATGCATTAGAAATTGACCACTGATTATTGTAAATACATTAAATATTAAAGAGCCTGTTTGAGCAACTATAAGTAAAATATTATCCAGCTCTAAATTTCGTCCTTTTGCATATCTCAATTCTCGTACCTACAATTATTGAAAGAGCATTACTAATTAAATTAAATTAATTAATCTATACTCACTTGAAACAAACCAACAATAGCAGCAAACGCAGTTGTTGTATATATTACAACTTCAGTTACATTCACTTCAAAGTTGGCAACTTTTTTATACTCTGGTTTCTCAATAAGAACAAAATTTATTATCAAACTCATGATAGCAATAACGAGAACAAAAATTCCTAAGAACAGGCCTTTGTTACTTCTTGCACAGTTGACTGTATAATGATGAGGTGATCTTGTGACACCATGATGGTGATGATGATTCTATAATATACAAAAGTTTCATAATACTAAAAGCATAAATAAATTACTCATCACATGTTATACAATTTATACATTATGTGCATATTCATAGTAAATCTCCATTTAAGCATGACAAAAAACTTACATATGCGTAACCTTTTGAGCTCCTCTTCAATGCTATTCTAGCTATAAATTAGAATTTCATTAAAACTTGATTGTAATTAGAAAAATTAAAGAATATAGATACATACCTGCACTACGCTTTGCGATACTTTTCCACTGAAAA
>VCNE01006354.1:0-19132 GCA_009869805.1 Oncopodura yosiiana
TTAGTAACAAATCATTTATATCTAAGGATAGCAAATTAGTCCATAGGCTGTAGATTTGTAAGTCTTGACTTCCTCTTAAGCTGATAATCTACGACGCCTCATTCTGGAAAGAAATTCTCCAGTCTTCCATTACTCTATATAGAATTTGGTTAGCTAATTAAAGTATAGTGATAGACAGCCCTTAATCATCTCATATGAAAAGCGCTCTAATTTCATTGCTTATTATTATTATAGAGATCTTTTAAAAAATGAACAGAGTCCTTATAAGGAATCAATTTTCCTTTCCTTCAGTACTAATGAACCTTTGAAGAATTCTGACACTCATTTATTACTTCTTGTACTTTTCACCTGTTCTCTATTCTTAATTTCTCAATAAGCCACAGGAAAACTGAGGAAAAAAACTCTGTAGCTTTCTTAAAAAATCTAAGCTTTCATGTCGATATGTCAGTATATAGAAATACATATATACTCAATGTTTTGCTTTTAGTACGTGTCTTGTTTGTATTTTTTTCTACTCTTCATCTATTCCTCGTTATTTTCTTGTTTAGACCTACTGACCAAATAAATTGCTGTGGCTTAGTCATTTAGCGTATAGACCAAGCCAGGCCACGATCAACGAACTTGTTTTTCTCATTCAACATTAAGAATTCAGCTCAGGAACTTGGCTTGATTCCTTCCTTCTATAGTCAATAGCAAAACACTATATGAACCTCTATGATTTTCAATGTTGAGTTCATCTCATTCATAGAGACCAGACCACACCTTTATTTTTTCTTCATTGGGTCAAGCAAATACTTTATTGTATAAAGTGTACACTAATTTATGTAAAAGTTGCATTAAATTTATAGTTGACATGACGGAGAAGATTCAAAGGTATAAACCTAGTTTACATGTTTCAATAGTTTCAATGGAAATTCAATGCAACATTTGATTTTACAACTTAAACGTGACTAAGGAAGATTTAAAACTTAAGAGTTACCCTAAGACTTTTAATAGTGGCCGTAATTTTTTTATAATTAAGAAATTATATGTAAAAAGGTAAATGAAAGCTGAGAGTATCAATAGAAGATTTACGGTTGCAGGAAAAATTTAAGCTGTTAGGATTTACAAGTAAAGAATGATCGAGTGGAGAAATGAGTGAAAGAATTTATAAAGTAGACGAAAGGGAAATAAAAATGTAATAAATATATTAAGCGACATTTACTACATGACACTTGTTGTTTTTACAGTATAGAGTAAGTATTAAATATGTTAAGTATATTGGCTTCAGGTCATTTAAATCACGTTGTAATAATTTAGTAAAATATTTGCTCTACTTAAATTCCCAGTTTACAATTATACACACGTGTTCTTAGATCGTCTATTACCTTTCTTGTATTTACTAATATTCATATTATGCTAAAAAATGAAGTATATGGAAATTCCTGTATATGATAATTTAAAAGAAAATCATAAGCAAGCCTTTTTCGTCTTGGAGGTAATTACCACACACACTTTGACTACCTACCGTAAAACTTATCGCAACTCGGCTGTTCTAACCACTTTAGACTTAAACACTATTTATCCTTGGCTTATGGCCCATTGGCTCAGATTAAGTTGGGCCAAACATTGAGCCTTGTGATATACCTCACTCTACTCTAAGGCTTCTAAGCCAAATGTTAAGCAGTAGAGACTCTTAGCTTAAAAATAAGAACCTTAGACCTTCATTGCAAGTTTTACTGTAGGTGTCCAATGCTCAGTCATGAAACTCATAAGTTAGGATTATGTGTTGAAAAGCCTGTCAAGAGTAACCAACGTTAGTCTAAACTATTGAAATTGAAACCGTGTAATTAACTCTCGAGAAAACAATATAGCCTCCAGACCACAAAACTCTATTAGCATTTAGCACGTGGAGATCATTGAAATCATCTTTAGTTCTTATACCGTAAAACGTATAATTGCAGCCTCTCAGTAACTTTTTATTATTTATACTGAATACCACAGCCTGGTTACTGTTAGAAGTTTTACAGTGAATTTAAATGGTACTGAGTTTGCATGATTTCAAATGCTCTAAATAATAATGTCTCACTTTTCTCTTTCTATCTCTTATAAGCAAATATGAAGATAGAAAAAAAAACTTGGAATACTAAATGGGATCAATTACCTTGTGGCCTAAAGTGTTGATTTCTTGTCTCGACTCACAAATTACAATTTTTATGACAAGTTGTGTGTGCAATAGGAAACCAAATCAAATTGACATGAAATGTCGAAACTCTATTATATATCCACACATAGGAAATGATGAGACGAAAAATCAAATCACAGCAAAGATCATTAGCTTCATCTCCACACCACGTTGACCTCAGACCTCATCTTGATTGCATCTCTTAAAATCTTCTCACAATATCAAATCGTATGAAAAAAAAATTAAGCCATGAGGAAATTTTTTGTTATACTATATATCATATCACATTTTGGCAGCCTATATAGACTATAGTGTGATATATGAGAAATATTCTGCAACACTTTCTCTCCTTATGTTAAAAATTCACACTTTTTTATATTTACCATTGACGAGACATTTTGATTGTTGGGAATGTCAACAATAAGCAGAGCACAACAATGTCCCAATGAACCAAGCCACCAAAAATCTTACATTCTTACAATATGAAAAAATTGACGCGACGAGTTGATGAGAGATCAGATGAGTAAGAAAATTGCTATCATGAAATCTTATAGAAGATGGTAACAGATGCCAAGTTAAGAATTCTTTTGTAGCTCTTGTTGCGTTGACGGACCAAAAATTTGTATATCATTTCCTACTTAACATTTGGCTAGTACATCTGACTCTATAAGTCTCGTGCCACACATGTGGCTACAAATTACTTGGAATAATAAGAAATGTTGACGCAATAATAAAAATACGAAAGAATGTTTTTTCTATAGCAAAGAATTCTTTGCTATTTCCTTTTAGTGATATTCTATAAGTTTGTTTCTGAATTATAAAAAAGAATCAATTGAAGATATTTTCGCCAGTTTGCAAAAGAAGTCTAAAGAATGTTGCAATGAGACAGAGAGAGAAAAAACTTTTCCTTTTCATGCATGATTTTTACATTAGTTAAATTCCATTGTAAGAAGAAGAAGAAGAGTGCTGAATAAATATATATTGCTATTAAACTCCAAGTCGTGCTTTTTCATTTGCAACAATAAAATAACAATCAAATATAAATAATAAGAGCACTGTTCTTACAACTTTTCACAACTGTCCTGCTTTATTATTTCAAAAAGATATAGGCAAATGAAAGGAGTACAACAATGTAATGCACTCAATTAGTTTTCCGTTTCTATATATGTAGATGTATATAGACTATATAAGAGAAACTACAGCACCAAAAACTCTAATGAAAACCATCATGACAATACTAATGAGGATTAAAGTACCAAAAGTTGCAACAATACAATTTATCAATTTATAGGAATAGAGAGAAGCGAGCTATTTGGATGTAGAGACGTCAAATTGAAAGGAGGAAGACGACATCGCTGAATCTTCAAATTGGTAAAGAGTTTTATTGGGTTAGCCAAAAAAATTAATTCTGATTCGTAAAATTGAGATCCAGCTTTTCAAGCTTAGAAGGTAAGCTTCGTCTAATTAGCTTAGTAATGGAGCATCACATTTTTTTCTAGGTTAGTGAATATTTTTGGAAGATGAGTCACGTGACCATAAACAATTTACAGTATCTAAATACCGCGCCAAAATTTAAATTTTTTTATTTATTAGGCAAAAATTACTTTACAAAACGTAGCTTGAAGCTTACAGGTAAAGTTCGTCGTTTAAGTACACCTGATATACTGCAGCCTTCAATACGAGTCTTGCTCGAATATAAAAATTTGAATTACGCGCCATATTTAGTTATAGCGTTTAATGCGACTCATATCAAAATATTTGGAACTATATAGTCTCTAATATTGCTAAATAAATCATTTTAGAACTTTGCCTTACAAGATAAAAATTTTTGTCACAACTTTTAGTACAAGGTCTTTCCCAAATATAAAAATTTGAATTTTGCGCTGCATTTAGTCATAGAGCAGATCTTCTATGGTTCAATGCTTCTCATTACATATCCAGAATTATCATATCTATATCAGTTTGAAACTACATGAGAAATTCACTTTACACTCTAATGCAACGAACCTTACCTGCAACCTCGTAGCTATACATTTCTTAATGCTAACATCTCTCCTTACACCAATCCAAGCTAGTGAAAATAATTCCTAAAAAGAACTATGAATCTCTCACTAACATATTCAACTTCACTTCATCAGCTCACTATAGCGTAACCAAATATAATTCCCAAATAAGAAAAGCGTTAATTACACTGCCACGCACCTTAGTGCATAAGCTACGCATATTAACTCAGTCTTTTGAACCATACAAAAAAACTCATAATCCTATATAATAACTCTAAGCCTAAAACAATAGTAGGCGCCATAGAGAGAGAGAAAAGCCATAGTTCTTATTCTTCTCAAATGTCATACCACACACGACTCTCAAAATACTGAAATGGAAATTGGAAAAAATTCTTTATTGGAATAAAAAGTTAACTCGTGAGCAAGCATAACGAATAGGTATATATTCCATTTCTTTTGAATAAAAACTAAGAGTTCACTTGAAAAGTCAGAGAGTGCAACAATACAATGGGGAAGAAAGAATTCATGTGTGGGAATCAAATGTTGATATGAGGATATAAAGCTTCTTAAGCTTATCACGTTTAGGAAGAAGAAGAAGCTCACTGTTAGTGCGTAGGAGGACAGGGAAAGGAAGTAAAGGATTTCTACATTCTTTAAGGAAGAATGCAACATAGCTAACTGCATTATTTAGAAAAGAAACCACATAGGAATATAAAATAACAATAGCTCACGTTCCATCTAAGTTTCTTTGAGGACGTGCAGTGGAATTAAATAAAAATGCGTAGAGAGATATTAATAACTATGGTATTAAAATAGAACTCATATGTTACAAGGCAATGTTGTCAGAGTATAAATCTACATGATGAATTTTTGGTCTTCAGTTGCAATTGTATTATTTAAAGGTTTTATGTGATACACAGCATAAGAATTATTATAGACTTAGGAGAGTTTTGAGTTGGGACTGTTGCCTTAGCTAAGAGAACTTAAGCTTGAGATTTTGACATTATGTGTCAGAGATCAAAAAGTGAGTGAGGATTATTTGAGCAGTGCATTTCATTCCTCATTATAGATTCTATATGGAAATATTTTTATGTGAGTAACGGCTAATGGATTAGAATGAAAAATAAGATAGTAAGTGTAAAGGCATTACGGTGGATTCTGTCTATAACGTATTGCCAAAAGTTTTCAATTTTCTACCTTATAGAGAGAGTGATATAGACAAACTCTCTATAAGTAATTTGGAGCAAAGTAGCATAATTTCCGTTATAAGGAGAGTCATTGGTTTTTATTTACTATGCGTTTATGTACTCATATGGTTAATATGGTGCTCGAACTAAAGTTTTAGGACACAAGAAAAGTTCGAAAGATTTTAAATATTGGAGAAAATTTGTCAAAAACGGTAAGAAATATATAAGTAAGGTGGCATTTTGAGTCAATTTACGTTATAGACAGAGTAACTTTTCATAAAATGGTGTCAAATAGTTATAGGCAGGTTTCCGTTATAGACAAATGCGTTATAGAGTGAGCATCAATGTATTAACATAGGGAATTAAGCCGAAAGACTGAGATTTCTGCTAGACAGAATTACGTTATAAAGAGTTGCCTTATAAAGAGAGTTCACTTTAAATTGCATTTCCTCTTTTAAGCTTTGCATTTTGACTTGAGATGAAGAGCAGAAAGATCTGTCAATGATTCCATATCTCACAATTCCTATCCTTCTTATTAATCTCTACATTTTCCGCTCACTTCTTCCTTCCTAAAGCAACTTTATACATAGTAAGAGAACGTGACTTTTCATCTCTAGCATTTCAATTCATTTTTTATTCTGTTGCTCAACTCCAAATTTGGCAAGTAAAGATATAGAGAAGAGACTTTATACTCTATAGCCGTAATGAGAGAACTGCAATTGTTTCCTTTCTACAATGTCTAACAATTGTTATCTTGTCATAGAAGGCTCATTAGTCACAAGTCAGTTACATTGCTCAGTTTATTAGTATCAAGTCCACGTTTCATTTGTAACAGGGCAAGTTCACATATGTTTATATATGCTCTTTCGTGTCAAGTCATGAAAAGTCAAAGTGTCAAAGCTCTAGAGACCTAAAGAACCAGAAATATAGAAAAGTGCAACAAAATATTCACAAATTATTTCAGCCTACAAGGAAATAAGAAAGTAGATTTTTTTCAGTGCACTTCGCATTAATTTGAGCAGATGACTCAAATTGTGTGGCATTGACTGAGTAATGTACAAATTTGGAATCTTGTAACTTTTTTAATATATTTTTTAATAGAAATGTATAAAATGTTTAAAAGAGTTAATAGGGAAGAAGAGAGAAAAAGATTAGAGTAATTTGTCCTTTTTAGTATCACAACATGAGATGACATGACACATGAATTATTTATTAAACTTGTTAACTATTTAGATAAGCGTACGTCTCTCTAAAAGTTTCATTCATTCATGCTAAATTTTACATTTAAGAACCAAGCCTACAGCAAACTAAATTATGTTGCTATTTCTTGTAATAAAAATGTTTTCTCTAATTTCTTAAGACTATATAACAAAAAGTCAAAATATTAAAAAAATCAGTGAAAATTCCCTCATTAGTATTTTGGTACTTAAACTCGTTAGCATTCTTTACAGTGTCATTAAAATAATACGAGACACGAGTAGAAAATATTTGGTGTCAATTTGCCAACACGTCAATATATAAATGCTGGCTCAACTTCTAAACGAGCTTTCATCTCTCTCTTGATAGTGAAACTTTATTGGAAAATATTGAGACTCAATATAAATTTGTGATGACAGGAGGAGAGTCATGCTGACATTGACTCGTGACTCTTTATTTACTTAAATATTAAAAATTTATTGATGACAGCCCAAAGACATTGGCCTTTGCAACAACTCTTCATCTCTATATAATTTCATGCTATGATGAATGCAGCGACTACTGTAATAAAGTAAATACTAAATTGCTACTTAGCCCATGCCAAAATGTGTCATGCAAATTCTCCTTCTCTATACCAAACATTTTCAAACTTCTATAAACACTATAATTATTTTTAATAACGCTAAAGCTATTCGCAAATTTTCAAAATGTTAAGCATTAAATTTACTATAAGCTAATTAAGAGTTTGACATTGAATCACTTTCATTAATTTAAATCACAAGAGCTAATTAATATCTACGTTAGTTTTTTCTAAGATCCTTAAGGCTCTCGTTAATTCTTCTTCTTCAAAGCTAAGTGAAGATTTAGAAAAATGTGGAAACGGTAAAACGCATTCCTTATAATCTTCACGCTTGGCTTAACTTCACCATTATAAAAGCTATAGGAGATTTATATATAAAAAAGATAAATAAAAATACAATTTTTTCAATGCATTGGGCGTATAAAGAAATATAGTGAAGTGAAGTGAAGTGTATTAAAATATAAAAAGCTATACAGTAAGTACTATAGGGCGAGTATAGAGTTAAGTATATAGAGAAGTGAGCTGCTATATTATTTTGCTAATTCAATGTTGTTTCTCTCTTGCAATAATCTCTAACAACAAAGTTTAGAGCGAGTATCTTTCGATATATAATCATAATGTGCATTGAAAATAATGTTGAACACAGGTCGTAAATAAATGTAGTAAAATGAGAAACTTCTTAAATCAATTGAGTGATAGGAAAGAAAATTGTGTTCAATGTCGATATAGAATATCGAATGAAAATTATAGATATTCTATAATTGAAGATAGGAGAGAGAGATAGAAAGAGAATAAGAAGTAAGTCACAATTAGTATCATGGACAATAATGTAAATTGCTAATAGTGGCTGAGAAGAATGTAAACAACTTTTACTTGACAATTAGACTTTAATTTTGAGAGATGTAGAAAAAAGCCGACAATGTCAAAAGAGATTTAAGAAAGTATTGTAAGGAAAACAGGATTTAATTTGAGCTAAAGACATTTGAGTAAAAAACAAAACAATAATTGTCAATAAGTACCGTAAAACTTTTAATATCAGCTGACTTTTAATACAAATATAATATTAAAAACTTTATATTTTTAATGCTGTAATTAATTATATGGAGAATTTGGTATAGAGTTCCCAGAGGAAGATCAATAGTGGAATTAAAACTCTTGAATTTTATTTATAATTTAATTATGTAAAATGTTCTGGTTTAAATGACTCTTTAATCAAATCACTTTTTAAAATGCCGATCAATTTAACTCTAGAAGCTAGAGTGTAATAGAAACCCAAGCTACTATTAAAATTTTACGGTAACTAGAATAATATCTATGCCTTTCCGTAAAACTAAAAATTTATTAAAATTTTGGAAGCCATGTGGCTAATATTGAGAGTTTTAGGGTAGCTTCTATATTCAATTTCAATACTCAAGGCCTAAAAGCTAAGGTCATCACTAATTCTAATTTTGTGTCAATCTCACGTAGTTCTAAGCCGGTTGCTACTTACTAATAATTTTCAATATTTCCCCAAAACTTCACAACAGCTAACGCCCTTTATAACTATTCTTACATCTAACTTTACACATTTATTAATTCATATCTCATGCTCACTACAAAAATATACCAACATAAATAATGTTCTACATTTTAATCCTTACAGCACTTCTTACTACAAAAAAAAAATAAAAATCTAGCAAAGTTGTTGGTTGCCTCATTCACATTCACATGTAACACTTTACATCCTATTTACATAACATCTATCTTCATTTCATCTTCATATGCATTCTTTCGTCTTCTTGAGTAAATGTATGTCGGACGGAAGCCATTATGAAAATTATGAGTGGGAAGCCCAATATTAAATCTCATATAAAAGCTTAGTGTTACGCTAACGCCTTCTGAGTATAAATTCAGTGCTAATGTCTCTTTTGTTAAGGTAACTCATTGAAACGGAAAAAAATAACTCCCAGCTCTTTTAGCTATTCTTTTTGTATACCTTTCCTCAACTTGATGTTTACATTGTGAAGCCATAAGCTACTAAACAAAAAATACACAAGAGAAAAGTGTGTTACTGTGACCATCACCAAAGTTTCTTAAATCTCGTCTTAAGGTGAATGACTAAGCTACTGCTTGTAATGTAGGCCTGTCTTCAAAAACTTGTATACCGTAAAACTTCTTATCACGGCTATACTTACCATTTGAGACTTATACCATAACTCGCTATTAAATTAATAGATCATCAGTTGGACAGTAGTGATGCGATCCTTTTTCATTTCATTGGCTGCTTCGTCAATGCCTTTGATAATCACAACTTAGTTTCTCATTTGTTGTTGAAGATAATAAATTTGATTTTCCAAAGCTACAACCTTGTCTTCCAATGGCTTGATTCTAGTATCCAGATTGACGTTGACACTATTTATTTGTTGTTCAAGTTGTTGAAACTTTTTCATTGTCACAATAATAACCAACCATTACCATCTCATTTCAGTTCATTACTTATTTTTAGTTGCAGTGAGCCGTTAAGCACATCAGCATTTAATTAGCGTACAACTAGTTAGATCTTGAATCAAGGATCTCACAGACTCTTAAACGTCGCCCATTGGCTCAGATTCAACAAAAAAGTTGGGTCCAAAGATCGCGCCTTGTGGTACACCTCACTCTAAACCCGTAAAGCTTCTTATTGCAACTATACTAATATTTCGAATATATCCAACAACTCACTATTTTTTCTTATGGTCTATTTGGCTCAAATAGAAGAAAAAAGTTGGGCCAAAGACCGCGCCTTGGGGTACACCTCACTCTAAAACAGCTAAGCTGAAAAGTATACCTTAGGAGTCTACTATAACTTTTACGGTAGATTTATAGTAAGTTTTAAAGTGTTACAAGAATGTCTCTCACTTTAAAATTATACCTAAATGTCACACGACACCAAACCACAGAAGATGACACTTGAAAATTGTAAAAGTCGTGACCTGTCTAATTACTATAGGACTCTCATATAAAAAATACAGAAAAGACAA
This sequence comes from Oncopodura yosiiana, assembly GCA_009869805.1. NCBI lineage: Eukaryota > Metazoa > Arthropoda > Collembola > Entomobryomorpha > Oncopoduridae > Oncopodura > Oncopodura yosiiana. The sequence goes on from VCNE01006354.1 coordinate 10,131, forward strand.
CAGTGTCACTGGTGACAATACTAAGATTCAATGTGACAACATCAAAGCTACAATGGTGACCCAGTGACGAAACTAGTAAAATAATTGTCTTTTTTTTGATATGTGTAGCTAATGAGACAAGACATGTGAAGCTAAGATACCAAAATAGAAAAGTAAACATTAGAGTTACTATCTTGTGGCCACAGTATGACATGAAAGTTTACATGAAAGAAATGGCAAAGCTGTAGTAGTCTTCGTGGATTTAAAGAAGGCTTTTGACTCAGTGAGTCATGAGCTTTTACTACGGAAATTAATAAAATTAAATCTTAATATGTCACTTCTTAGGTTAATTTACTCCTATTTTTGTAATCGGTCAATTAGAGTAAAATTAGATAACCAAATCTCAAAGCAATATCCTCTCTTAAGGGGCTTAGCTCAAGGCTCTGTGACAGCTCCATTGTTGTTCATTTTGTTCATTAATGATTTAGAGCTAGATTTGCCGTTTTTGCTTTATGCGGACGACCTAGCGTTTTATTGTAAAGGAACAGAACTTAGTGTAATTCAGGAGAAAGTAAATTCTACGCTAGCCCAATTTAACCAATGGTGCATGCAAAATGAACTACTTATTAATTTTGAGAAAACAAAATTCATGGTATTCCACAAAATGAATGATAAATCTGCTGAAGGGCCAATAAATGTTAATTGTAACGGCATAACTATAGAGAGAGTCATGAAATTTAAGTACCTCGGTGTTATTTTAGATCCTAAATTAAACTTTAAAGAACATTATAATGTAGTTTCTGGCAGAATGTCTGCTGCAATTGGTCGTCTTTTCACACTACGCAGAATGTTACCATACAAATTATTTGATATTATGTTAAAATCTTATGTATTACCAATATCTGACTACGCAATTAGTATTTGGGGAGTCTGCAGTAACACAGACATGACACGACTACAAAGTAAAGTAAATAGTCTATTGATAACATACCACTATCCTTCTATATACAAAAAATACAATAGAATAAATAGATCCAAAAGAAAGAAAGTTGAGACATCCGTTTTACCAAATAAGAATACTATAATTGATGAGTTACTTGTTAAACATAAATTGCTCACGGTAAATGAACGAGCTCAATATTTTCTACTTATTTTTGCTTTTAAAGTAATTATGCAAAAAATTAATGTAATTGATTTCAACCACTGGTTTGCTAAAAAGAAACATACTCGAGCAACAAAGCACAATGGTAATTTATGTACGTTGCAAGCATTATATGATTGTTACAAGAAAAGTATCAGATACAGAGCAATTATGATGTGGAACGACTTCTTTAAGGTTTGCGACATGGAAGTAACACTAAATATTTTTAAGATTACAATTAAAGAATATATTGTTAGCTTAAGAACAAAAACTTATGTCTAAAATATTATTATATCACATGTAGTTAGTTTGTCACGAGTCCCATGAGGAAGAACAATAGCCTAGCTGTTGAATTTTTGTATGAATCTATTTATACTAAAATGATCATGTTATGACTTACGTGCTTAAATATTAATAAAGTTTCAAATTCAAATTCAAAACGTCTTAATGAAAAAATGACGCCCTGCTGCGTCACTCTAATTGTCATGTCTACTGTCAACTTCTATTATTGTCATACTGCCGTAAAACTTAGTAAAGTAGCCTGAGCTTTAGAATACAAAATTAGACCCATCTTAAAGACTCATTGGCTATCATTATAAGTCTTGCGGTTAACTATTGCAACGTTACTCAGAATTACATTTATACATTGCACTGTGTCAATTTTAATTTAAATTCTAGTTAGTTGCAACGAGCAATATAACTTTTACATTAGCAATTAAAACTTTAAATTACAATGCACAATTTTAATGCTCCATGTTTACAACAATTATTAAAAAAAGTCTCTACGTGCTAATATCTAAAATTTCCATTGCTTATAACCTAAGTCAACAATTGTGCATTTCTATTTAAATATTTCTCTTAGCTGCACTATAAAGCTCTAACACAAGAAAAATAGTGCAAAAGTGCAACCAACGCCTGCAGACTTGTTTTTCTATATCTTACGAGTTATACTACAACAAAACACCAAATAGCCATCAGCCAATTTTTTCATATCAACAGCAATCTCTTGGCTTTTCTCTACGTTGCAAATGTTCATAAATTCATCATAGAATATCTATTTCTCTCTCTCCTAATTGCTTTAAGATTTGATGCGAGAAATGCAACTTTGGCTGCCAAAACGAGACGAGTTCTTTTCAATACGAGAACCTAATAGCTAAATCTTCAATGTTGTTGCATTTTTCTTTTGATCTAGCTTCTATCTCATATCAAGAAATTGCAATGTAACGCTGCAACTCTTATAAGCTCGCTTTAGACTCTATAGAGTCTCATGCTGACTCGTCTTGCTACTTACAAACTTGCTTCTTGCTAATTGCAATGTATTTCTTAGCATCCATCTCTTGCATTTAAATTACTAGCAAAAGTAGAACAGCAGCTAAGCCAACTAAATTGTTAGCTCGCTTCAAAATTAATATCTGATAGCTTTGAGTTTAAGGGCTGCATATTATTAGAATGTAGGTAGCCCTTCAATACATTTTAAATTTAAAATTAATGACTCAAGTGAATCACAACTTGAAATTATTGCCATTCAATATTTTTGAAGTTAGTTTCCTTATAGCATTGAAGGCTTATTGACTCATATTGTTAGTTATTTATAACCTTTTATAATATGAGGGAAGCCTACATATTTTTCCAAAGGTGTAAAAGTACAGTTGAAAAAGTACTAATGATTCTATACTAATATATACGGAAAAGGCTGTAGGCCAAAAAGAGTAGATTTATTAATACAATTGACTAAATGCTAACAAGAGAGTTAAGTAATGTGGCCTCATTGCCCTAGTCTCAATTCAATTTATGTACCTGAACTAGGAATTGAAATATTGAATAACAATTCTATCTACTGAGCTAACACTCCTATATAGAATAAATATTAAATAAAAACTTATGTGAGCTACAATGATGTGAGTCAGAGGCCTATGAATACTAAATGTTATTTAAATTCTCACTTAACTTAATAGAGCTAAGGTATGCTAATGTTATAAAGTTAAATGCTACAGAATTTAATATCTAATGTAATTTGCCAGTTGGTTGATTTCTAAAAAATGTATAGCATTCAAGAATTGTATTTAAAGCCATTATGCAAGAGTATTAAGTTTAGCTCTATAGTTTTAATTGAAGATAGCAATGTAGATGCTTAGAATGAGTTTAGATATCTAATTAGTGTGACGAATTGCGTAAGTGCGTAACACACATTTGGATCAAGTTTTCAATGTAGTATTGACATCGATAGTAAACAGGCTGATTAACGATATTGACAACTTTGAGTCTGGCTTTAATTTTTATGACATTAGCACTAACATTCTTAACACATTAATGAAAAAACCGTAAAATTTCTAAGCATAGCTCATACACTTTTATAATTATATAGCATCTTAAATGAGAGAGATATACTTAAAACCGGCTACTATTAGAAGGCCTACGGTATTTAAATAAAAGAGAGGCTAAATAAATAAGCTAAAGTAGTTCACTCTGAATTGAATACAAAGTTGCTAATGTCTCTAATTTATAACTCTCCTACATCTGCTCCATTGCTATGCGTTGCTCATTCATAAAATGCAAACAGGTTGACTCTTCTTTACATAAATAATTTCCTTTACAAGTTTCATAGGAAAAGAATCTCTCGTAAAATGTCAACTTTCAACTGTCCTAAACTAGAATATTTAATTGCCATTCCTCTACAATTTTGAGAATCTGAGACTATTCTAAACTACTTTGGACTTGAAATTGTGTGTCTCTCATGTTTATAGTATCGAGCATTGTTGCAGACATTGTTAAAGTTGAATATGACACGCAACATAAAATTGCAGACACAGTCTATGATTCTTCAGTTGTTGAATGAAGTAGAAGTGAACGTGATCAATTCAAAAACTCAAATGTGGCACATCATAATAATAACAATATTCACAGCACCTTCAGCTCTCTCTCACTTCTCTCTCAACAATGTAATAATATGAGAAAAACGCAGAGTAATAGTCCAAATCCAATTGAAGTAAAAAGTACATCAATATATGTCGCAAGCTTAAAAAGTGATTTCATTTTTAGGACGGTGTAAATAGCACCAGGTACATTTGTATACCATTCACTTTAGCTTAATAGAAATATAGTGTTAAGAAGCTATATAACCTAATGACACATTCACTTATAGATTTAATATTAGCATATTGCTCTACTGACAATATATCACATTTCCTATAATTTAAGATATTAAGGGCTGCCTCTTACTATACTTTGGTTAGCTCGCCAAATTCTATATGGAGTAATGTCAAACTGGAGAATTTCTTTCCAGAATCAGGCGTCGTAGATTATCAGCTTAAGAGGAAGTCAAGACTTACAAATCTTAAGCCTATCGACTAATTTGCTATCCTTAGATATAAATGATTTGNAGCCTATCGACTAATTTGCTATCCTTAGTAACAAATCATTTATATCTAAGGATAGCAAATTAGTCGATAGGCTTAAGATTTGTAAGTCTTGACTTCCTCTCCAACTGATAATCTACGACGAGTGATTCTGGAAAGAAATTCTCCAGTTTTCCATTACTTTATATAGAATTTGGCGAGCTAACCAAAGTATAGTGAGCTAGCCCTTAAATTTAGAAGAGTATAATTTTAAATTTCTACTTCAAATGAGATGCTAACTACTTGAGCTTAATTTAAACTTGGTTAGTAGTTAAGTTTACTTTGCAATTTGTACAAGTCTCCTTTCTTTTTTTCCTCTTGTCAATTTGTTTATTTGCTAACAAATGTCATTAGTCATTTCTCACTTTAGCTATACACTTCTTGTCATTTGTATATATATATATTCATTATTTATTTACAATATTAATATTTATACTCAACCCCTACACTAAAAGTCTATAATATACAAATCGCCATGCTATATAAAAAAGTTTTTGCAGTAGCACTACATAGTCAGAATCAAGCTGAGAAATATAAATAATTTCACTTCCTTCAACATTAGCTTTTTCTATCTCTCTCTGCTTCTAAAACTCAACAGTTGAGTGATCACCAACAATTCTGACTCAGCTTCTCAACAATCCTTTTAAAACTCTATATCTTTAGTTCAGAGTCATTAGTATGAAAATACAGAAGATGAAACGTGCATTTAAAATTAAAGCACTATAGCTCTATATATCAAAGCTCACTCAACTCTAAGAGAAAACTTTTCAATTCCTTCAACAATACAACAACAATATATCTATAGAAGCCTAGCATTCAATTCTATTCACTGTTGTTGCTACTAACGAGAAATTACAAATAGAAGCGTTCACACAAGAAGAAAAGTATCAAGTGCAAAATGCCTCAACAATGTGAATTCAACAATTGAACTTTTTAAAAAAAGTCTTGTTAGGAGGAAGAGACACTGATTTAAAACTTCAATGCACTCTTACATTTTACTTTTTATGACAGCTTCCAACCTGCATTTCTGCTATATATATTGTTGTAAGAAAAAAGTGACAATTGATGACAACAATGTGAAGAGGAAATGACAAAATAGCAAAGAGCCTTGACCTCTACTTTTACAACAACATTTTCTTTAGTAGACCTTAAGCTTATATTTGTTATTGACAGAGCTACAATACTAAATGATTGATTTGTTTTTCTAAGCAACTTCTAATGTGGTATTTATTTCTGTACACTCTGAATGGGCTACAATAATAGAAAAACTGGAATTGAAATCAAGTCAAGTGAACCAATGCTAAATGACTTATACCGTAGAACTTCAAGTAACAATCAAAAGTCTTCAGTTTGACGAATGAGTCTTAAATGGGAAATTTCGAACTACTATTATAAAGCTTAATTAAAACCGGAATTTATACTTAATGACACTTAATTCTAACTCTGCTCAATAATAATAGTAGCTGCTATCATTCCTAAGTATAATTGGCTAATTGAATACTGGCTTTTAGAATCCGGAATCGGAGGCGAAATATTTCAAGCCGGTTTTCTCTCTTAGTTCCTTCCTCTACAGTCTTAGGAAGCAAGTTTCTACGTATGTGGTCCACTATGTAAATATAATGACATTGCTGAATATTGACTCACAGCTTAGTACTTTGACCTAACGTTGTAAAATATAAAAAAAAATCTTACCATATAAAATCAGATCCACAATTCCAATTTTTTTTAACTGTTCAATTAACTAATTAACTATTTTATTTAGTCAATCGATATCACGACACAAAATCAGAGTTCACTAGTAGCACTAAATCAATACTGTAATCCAATTGAAAATTCAATTCTGAAACACGTGCAACTCTAACGGCATTTACTCTATCCACTGCAATAATGAATCAACGTCAATAATAATGAGACTTCAGATCCAATTACTGATAGTCTCGAAAAAAACTGTGGTTTAAATTCAATCAAAGATCCACTTTAGTATAATTACAGTTTTGATTCAAAAATTCTTAAGCTTTCTTAAGTGACCATCTGCAAGAAAAAAATAAATGATGAGACAGAGTTAACTACATTTGACATTGATGACTACTAACACAGATTTCGTGCAGTTAATGACTTAAACTTGCCTTTTAATTGTTGGTTAGGATTCTTAATGCTCACGAATGACAATTAAGAATTAAAGCACTCTGCCCTTTTTTCCCACGGTAAATGCTTAAGGTTTTGACAAAAAGTTAACACTGGGCTTAATAATGTCCTTGGCTCTCTTCCTAATTCTTTTCAATGTCATATACAACATTGGCCACTTTTGAACCAATTTTTCGTCACCACAGATTAATAATGTTGACAACAATATAAAGTCTCACTTTTCTTTTCCGGTGTTTTTTTATACCCACCTGTTGCTTCGTTTCTCACATAAATTCTCTTTTTTACTCTACGAATTGTAACTCAGTCTTAAACCCAAATAGCTCAAAAATTTAATGGCACTCGTCCACTTAAAAGTCCAAAAACTATTAAAAATTTTTTTAGTGTAGATGTGGGCCTAAGATATAACTCTTATTGCCCAAAATATTTTAAATTCTCTTGGGCCAAAGTTAAATTAGGTTTATGACTAATGTAACAAACTCTAAAATCCAACACTTAACTTCGTTTTAATTACTTTTGCTATACTGTGGAAATTCCGTCCAAGAATTTGCAAATGCCAGAACTCTATTTGGCACAATAATACAAAAAATGTTTCATAAGAAAATATATATATATTGGGTCTGCACTGCAAATACAAACCGAGTAGTCCCGTTATTATCTTCAACACACTTTGAGAAGAAGAGTCTCTCTTATGATGAACCAACAACACCTGTGAGTGAGACTGAAGGAATACTACAGAACAGGATATTCACTCATAGTTCTACTTTAACTCTAATACCTTTAGCAATGAGCTAAGCAAAATATGTTTTTCATCCATCTCTACGTATGTTGTCTTAAAGAAAAACGAGTTGAAAGCAAAGGGGATGAAGCTAAGGTAAAGTCCATTCATTTTATAACAGTTAGAATATGAGAGTGTTGCACTCACCCCTTTCAATACTAAAACCATATGCTACCTCTTTACTATAGAGGCTCAATATTAAAATTATATGTCGTAGCCCAGCAATATTAAACACAAATATTATAAGGAGGTTCAATATTAGAAATACATGTCGTAGCTGGAGGATTATAATTAGAGGTGAAGCTGCAGAAGAAGATGGAAGACAGTAGGCAATGGTTAAGTAAATATTAAAAATATATGTCGCAAGCTCTTAGGATATTTGTACATAAATAATAAGCTGAACTATATGAGCTGCATTAGTAGTAAATAAGTCTATAGCTTAAAATAGGCAAAAGTCATAAGGGCGAGACTTGTGGGAAGAAAAAGAGTGTCTCAGTTTGCCTCCAGCGTAAAACTTAAATTTCACGTAGCAAGCCGGAAGCTTCCAGTCTCAATGTTCACACTATAGAGTCAATAGAATGTCTAACCCTAAATTTTAATACACTTTATAATGCACTATGTAAATTTCTTCCACATATAAACAGTGGACAGTTAATACAAAACGCAAAAACCAGTTCATCGACTATACTCATATTTACTTACATATAAATTTTGTCGTTGCATGTTGTCTTACTTTGAGCAACCGGCTTGAGAAAGAGTCTGTAGCCTAAACCTCAATTTGTCTCTTTGGCTACTTTGCCGACTCTCATGTAAATTGCTATAGACTTAATGTACATTTTACATATTCATCCTCAATTCTTCTAGCTTGACTAGTTCATTACACCATTGCTATACGAACATGTATATCAGTATATAAACTTAGTGCAGACACATGCTACACATTTTCTTGCGATGATCACCTTAAGAAAAATTAAGTTTCTTATGTCGTCTGTGACTTAGGAAAACTAAAAGAAAAATAAATGCGTGAGAATTTTTAGCATTCCTCAACAGAGAGATGTAACCTTCTTATGCACACTATAGAAAATACAGATCAGATCCTCCTTGTGAATTGTGAGTAGCCTACAACTGTCGGCTTCGTAACTATTTATGTTTGAATTAGATTCTTTAATGGAGTACTAAATGAATTTAATTTACTAGAGTTGCTACTATAGGTTTATTAGTATCAGAGCTGCTGAGAGTCTTTGGTAACTTAATGAGAAATTGTATATAGTAATTTAAGTTAAGATTGAGTAGAGTATCTGAGCGTTTCGGTTTCTTCTTCATTGTAATGCTATTGATATACAGTGGACTCTGTCTATATAACATAACGCCCAGATTTTTCAATTTTCTACGTTATAGAGAGAGCGATAGAGACAAACTCTCTCTTTAGAGTAATTTGAAGCAAAATAGCATAATTTCCGTTATAAAGAGAGTCATTGGTTTTTATTTACTATTTGTTTATGTACTCATATGGTTAATATGGTGCTCGAAGTAAAGTTTTAGGACACAAGAAAAGTTGGAAAGATTT
>VCNE01006358.1:0-10513 GCA_009869805.1 Oncopodura yosiiana
AACCAAGAGAATTTATTCCTCAACAACAACAACATTATGATGAGGTATGGGATGATGATGATAAATTAGCTAGTGAAGGTTCAATTATACCAGAATTACCAAGTGCACAAGCTCATGATCAACAACAATCTACTCAATGGCTTCCTAGTCATCAACAACAAGGAGGATCAAGAAGTTTGGTTGATATGTTTCATTTCAATACAAAAGGTGTTCCATTTGTTCCTCAACCACCTCAACCAGCATTTAAACAAATATTATATTCACAGTCAGACTATCCACCAATTAGAGAACCTAGTGAAGATGAAGAGAAAAGTTATGTTAATGAATATTTGTCAATTGAGAAAGAGCATATTGAAGTAAGTCAAGTTGTTTTGAAATTATTTAAATAAATAATTTGGCATCTTTTTTATTATTATTATTATTATTTTGTAGCGTCAAAATGCCCAAGGTGGAGAAGAATCAGGAATTGTTCCTCGAGGAATTCCAACAAAAATTATTGTTGATGGTGATGATCATAAAAGTATTCGTCTTCAAAGTCAAGGTGTTGGTACTGCTGCTGCTGGTTTAACCAAATCACTATTAGGTACAATTCCATCTCGAAGAACTAATGAAGATGTATTTGCAAGATTTGACATGGATCGTAAAATTCCTTCATCCAATTCTCTTCCTATTTGTGATGATAAGGATAAAATTTTAGCAAGTCTTCATACTCGTCAAGTTCTTGTAATTGAAGGTTTCACTGGTTGTGGTACGTAGAGTTTATTTATTTATTTAAAATTATTATTATTATTGCAAATTAATTTATTTTCTATACTCTCTTGTAGGTAAAACAACTCAAGTGCCTCAATTTATTTTGGATGAAGCATATAAAACTGGTGAATATGTCAACGTTGTTGTAACTCAACCTAGAAGAATTGCAGCAATTTCTGTAGCTCGTCGCGTATCTGAAGAAAGAGGTTGGAATCTTGGAGATCTTGTTGGTTATCAAGTTGGAATGGAACGTAGAGCTTCAGAATGTACTCGTTTAATGTATATGACTACTGGTGTTCTTCTTCAAATGTTAATTAACAAGAAATGTTTAACAGAATGGACACATATTATTATTGATGAAGTTCATGAAAGAGATTTAGATACTGATTTACTTTTACTTGTCATCAAGAAACTAATGGTTGATAATGCAGATAAAACTACAAGAATTATTATGATGTCTGCTACTATCAATACTAAAAAATTTATTCCTTATTTTCCTGCTTGGGGAAAAGATGGTGGAGCCTGTGCTTTAGTTGTTGAAATTGCACAAAAAGTTCAACATTCTATTACTGAACATTATTTGGACTCTATTGCTGAAAGACAAGGATATCAAGCATTTCATATGGAACCAGGAGAAGAGCCAAAATTACATGCTCAATGTTGTGAAATGGCATTAAGAGTTATTGAAACATTAGATGCTCATGAAGAAGTTATGCGTCAAAAGGAAGGAATCTTTATAGATGTAAGAAATAAAGATTTATAAAATTATTATGACAAAATATTTATTTATTTTATCTTTCTCTCTCTTTTTTTTAACAGAAAACTAAAGAACTTCCAGATCGTGGTGCTGTTCTTGTATTTCTTCCTGGTCTTATGGAAATTGATTTATTTTATAAACAATTGGAAGAGTATTCAAGAGAAAAAGCTGGTGGAGATAATTATCCTGATGTTCTTAAATGGAAATTGATGCCTCTTCATTCATCTATTACTAGTGAAGAACAAAAAAATGTATTTTTAAGAGCTCCTCCAGGACATAGAAAAATTATTCTAGCTACTAATATTGCTGAAAGTTCAATTACAGTGACTGATATTAAATATGTAATTGATTTCTGTTTAACAAAATCATTAAGCTGTGATCCAACTACTAATTATACTTGCTTAAGATTGGAATGGGCATCTAAAAATCAAACAATTCAAAGACGTGGAAGAGCAGGAAGAACTTCAAGTGGACATTGTTATAGAATGGTACCTCAAAGATTTTGGCGTGAATTATATCAAGACGCACTTCCAGAAATGGAAAAAGCTAGTTTGGAAAGTGTTGTTTTACATACAAAAATGTTGGATATGGGAAGTCCTAAATCTATTTTAGCTCTTGCAATTGATCCTCCAAAACTCTCTGGAATTTTAAGAGCTGTAGCTAATTTAAAAGAAGTTGGTGCACTTACAATCAAATGTAAAGGAGTTTATGATAAATATGATGGTGATTTAACTAATATGGGAAAAGTTATGGCTCGACTACCAATTGATATTCGTCTTGGAAGACTGATAATGTTAGGACTAGTCTTTGGAGTTTTAGAAGAATGTATAGTCATTGCTGCTGGTCTCAGTACAAAAAGTCCATTTAGTCATCCATACTCGTATCGCTTAAAATCCTACTTGTCAAAATTGAATTGGTCTCAAATGACATTTTCAGATTGTTTTGCTATAATTAATTTATTTGCGGTAAGTTAGTTAGTTTTTTTATAAAATTATTTTTTCTTTCTGGTTAACGTATGTAAATGTGAATATCAAAAAATATGAATTTTAATAATAATCTCTTTCTCTCTCTCTCTTTCTTTTACTAGACTTGGACAAAAAAATGCCGTGAAAATTTTTTCCAACGTACTCAAGAGGAAACTTATTGGTGTAGAAGTTATTTTGTTCAAAAATCTACAATGAGAGATATGCAAAATTTAGTTTTAGAAATCAAAAAGAGACTTCGAGGTCAACAAATTAATGTTGGAATGGATACTGGTTTGTCTGAACATTTGACACAAGAACGTGCATTAATTCTAAAAATTGTTATTGGAGGAGCATTTTATCCAAATTATTTTCTTCGTTCTAAACCAAATACTAAAGAATATGAAAAAGATGTTGCTAAAGAATTGGTTGGAAGAAACCCAATGACAACAGTTGCTTATCATGGCTTTCCATTAGAACAACCTGGAGAATTATATGCTCGTCATATTGCATCAGTATTTGTTAATAAGAGAGTACTACCTTATATAGAAATCTTTTCATCTAAAGTAATTGTTAGTTTTGATCCTCGTGGTGAAAGAATTGGACCAATTTCTTTGGGTGTTTATCGAGCAATTAAAATGCGTCAACTTCGTGATCATATTATTTTTAAAACTTTGGGAAGAGAAGAATCAAATAATGCATTGAAAATTGCTAATAAACAACTTGAATCAAAAATTTATGTTAAAGCTCCACCTCCTAGAGAATTGCCATCAATTACAGATAATAAGCTTGCTGTCAGAGTCACTCATATTGTAACACCATCAGATTTTTGGGTTATGTTATTCTCTGATGAGAGACAATTGGAAAATATTACTACAACTTTTGATGTTGATCATGGTGTTCTTGGTGCACTTCATATTAAAGACGTTGTTCCAGGAGCTTTATGTATTATTTTTGAAGGAACTACACCACATAGAGTTCGAATTGAATGTAAAGATGATAAAAAAGATGGACGAGATGAACAAATCTTGGTTTTCTTTATTGATAATGGAAAAACTGGATGGAAAAGAATTGGTGACTTGTTTGAAATTCCTCGTGATAAACCAAATTTTATGACTTCAGCATCTGTTCCAGCTTTAGCAATTCATTGTAAACTCTCTGAAATGAAAGCTCCTACAAAAAATGGATCTGTTTGGCATGAATCTGCTATCAATGCTTTTAATGCATTTTGTGCTAAATCTCAAAATTGTCTCACTGCCCATGTAAGATTTTTTTTATTTATATATAATTTTATGTAAACATTTAATTAATTAGTTTATTTGTTTATTAATAGATTTTTGGAATATACGAGTCAGTTATGCATGTTGATCTTTTTAGTCCAGAAACTGAGGAATATGTAAGAACTTTTCTTCTTGATCAGAAGCTTGCTGATGAATGTAATGAATCTAAAGAAATACTTGTAAGTTTTTTTTTGTTTGTAAATATATTTTATTTTTTTTGTAATTAATTAATTATTTTTAATTTATTCTTTTCCAGGAAAATCATAATGCTCGTCGACTTTGTGCTAAATTGAAATATGATGAACGAATCATAAAAGAATTTGATGGTAAACAAATATCATTACGTGAGCCACAAAGATTTGTAAATCCTCCAGAAGTTGAAGAGAATTGTAGCAGTGTTATTACACTTAGAGGACCCAACTCACCATTAGAAATGAGTTTTTCATCATTATGTCGAAGTGCTCATTTAAAACAAGTTATTGTAGACTCATCAAGTGTCAACAGTGTGGCTTTAGATCAAGATCCATATCATACATCAGCTCGTTTACTTATTTCTGGAGGTGTTGGAATATCTCAAAGATCTGGAAATGTATTAGCTCGAGAAACAACAATTATGCCAGCAATTCCTGGACTTATTGGATTATTGACAATGATTTTTTGTCCACATTTGGAATTCCGTGTTAATGAAATGCAAACAGGATATACTGGTTGTCTCAGTGGCTTAGGTCTAGATCCAGATTCTAATGAACCAGTCTATCCTGATCATGACATGGAAATTGTTTTTGATACCAATTTTGACAACCAAGATGTTCATAGAGTGAATGACATCCGATTGACTATGAATAAAATTCTTAATAGACCACAACAAAATGAAGCTTTACGTGCAACAGTTTGTCAAGAGCTCATAGTGTAAGTAGATAAAAATATTAAAAAATTTTTATTAATAAATAATAATATATATATTTTTTATTTACAATACAGGCTATTGGAAAAACCTAGAGAGAGTATTGACGAAGAGTGGCCTGACAATTTACATGAATGGAATCGTTTAGATGATCTATATGGAGTTACAGAGAAGATGAAAAAGTTGACTGTAGATGAAATTGGAGCTTTTCCACCATTACGTGCAATTCCTCTCATTCCTCAACCTCAGTATGCAGATGATTCTCAACAACAACATTATGAACCTCACAATAATATGTTTGTTAGTAATAATATTCCTAGTTATGGTGGTGCTACCAATAATTTTCAGTGGAATTAGAGAAAAATAATAGATTTATGTTAAGAACTATGTGTGAGAGAGAATTTTTTTACACTTTAGTTATAAAAAAAAGAGAAAAAAAATGAATTTGTATGTATGAACCAAGAAGAGTAAAAAAAATATGAATTGTTGTTATTATTAGTCTTGTGTTGTGTATTAATGAATTAAATAAATAAAGGAAATAACAACTACAAAAAATGACATATTTAAATAGTATTTATTTATTTTCATAATAATAACGCTAACTTCAAAATTATTTATTACATTATAATAAAACTAAACTACTCATGAGTCATAAAACAATACATGCAGTTAAGTGAAAAAATAATAATAATTATTTAGGTGCAATTCCAACATTCAAGTCCTTGTCGACAATTTTCACATGATACTATTTTTCTTCTTTTTATTTGATGTTGTTGGTGGTGGTGATATAGATGATCTAGAATATGGATTCCATGCTGGATTTTTTAATTTTTTACTACTCTTATCTCGATGACGTCCTCTTGACTTTTCTTCCATAAAATCATCTCTTGGAGTCTGTGGTGGTGAAGAATACTGAGAACTTCTTCGACTTCTTGGTGATGATGGGCCATAACCACGTGGTAAAGAAGCATAAGGATCATCTCCTCTTGATGATAATAAATTTAATGATGATGGTAAAGGACCTGAAGGTAGAGGTGGATGTAATTGTTTTGTTGAAGTAGTAGCAGATGATGGTGATGGTCTTAATTGATTATTATTATTATTGTTATTACTAGATCCTCTTAATTTTAAAACACCTTTACGTAATAAAACTTGTTTAACAATAACTTCAACTTTTGATGTAAACTCTTCTTCTGAAGAAAATGTATAGCCTCCTCCATCAACTCTAGCACGTTTACCAATTTCTCCATCTTCAATTCCTCCTGAACCTTTTCTTTTTCTTGACGAGTCACTACTAGTTCCATGTCCATAATCAATGACTTTTGGACCAGAGATTTCACCATCTTCTACATCATTTTTATTATTTGCAGCAGGAGCACCACCACGAACAATTTTTTCTTCATAATCTTGTCTACATTTAGCTAAATAATTTTTATCCACACGTCCAGCCTTAGTAATTTTTTGCTCATCTAATAATAGTCTATAAGTAATTAATTCTTTAACTTCTGGAGGATAAGTTTGTTCAGGAAATCCAGTCATTACACCACGAACTAAATCTGCATGGTTTTTTGTTACATGATTCAGATAACGAACGTACATTGTTTGATAATCTTCTTCAGAGAGCTCTTCCAATTTTCCTAATCTTTCTGCTACGTTCTTTCGAGTTTTTTTACACACGTATCTCCACTACAAAATGAAAAGAGAAGGAGAGAATTATAATTAGATCTTAATTTACAAACATTAATTTAATGAGTTGATCTTACCATTGGAAAAGGCATTTCATAAAAAAGTGGAGTTGACACTGCGTCATCGCCATTCATTTGCTTCTCTATTGATGCCATGTTCAATTAATTAAGAAACGATGACAAGAGAAAGTCCACAAAAAAATCTTTCTGGAAAGAACAACACACAACGTAATATTATTATTAGCAAGGCATTTCATTAATATCAATTCGAATATTTATCTACTTACATTGAAAACAGGCTACTTGCTCAGTCAATTAATTATGTATGAATGTTTTAATAATAAAATGTCATCTCTCTCTGGTAGTGTGGTGGTGGATAAAAATGATGACTGAATAATTCCGGTGGTGGACTTGTAATTTTATTTCCCTCCTCTGGTGCTTTGTGAAAATTGAGCGACATAGGAATCTAGTCAAAAGTTCCTCGTCTCATTCCGCAGCTTATATAAAAAGAAAAGGACGCTCATGTAAAAATGCTCATGTTGGCATTATTAAAATTTACATATTATGCAAAAGTCTTATCGTCTAAAATATATGAAACACTTTTAATAATTAACTTTAGCAGAAATTATCCTGACTAATATTTTAATTAGTATTCCTCATCATCTGTGTAAAGAAAAAAAGGCAAATGGGCCACATATAAACACAAGTGGCTTCAAGCGATGCGTATTATTAATTTGTTTTATTCTCAGTTGCCTACAAGCTACAACTTTCCAGCGAGATTTTATTATAATTAAAAAACTTATTTAAACCAATTAACAGTCTGTAAATTTGGTCACTAGTTATTCCATATTTGGTTACATATTTCATGAGACTCAACTTTTCATCAGCCAATACCATAAATAATACAAATGTAGGTGCATGCATCTTTTTTGGCAACTAACTAAAACTTTTAACTTGAAAAATTCAAGAGAAGAAAAAAAATAGAGAAAACTTGAAATTAAACTCTTTTGATTTCATTCTAAACTTGTAATATATTATTATGTGTTCATATAAGAAGGGGTATAGAGTAGCCTTTACAATATAAGGCAGGAGTATCAGTGATGATGATGTGAGAAACTTGTTTCAACTTTATTATGAAGAAGACGGGCCGAATGAGACTCAACTGACGAAGGAGCTTTATTTTCTATTGAAGTCACGAAGGCAAAAGATTGTCTCAAGTTTTGTGGTCCTAGTTCTTCTTCTTCTGATCGATATTGAACACAAAATCATTGTCATTATGTTAAAANTTCTTCTGATCGATATTGAACACAAAATCATTGTCATTATGTTAAAAGAAAACAGAGTGTTGTGCACGCATTCAATTTTCATCATGCAAGCGTGAACAAGTAATAAATATATATATATATATCAAGTGTAGTGAACCGTCAATATTTAATGACAATTTTTTCATCTAGTCACATATTCCTTTGGTCTATGTAATTTCGTTCGTCATAAATGAAAGAAAGTGACAATTTTGTGATTTTTTTCTCTTTTATTGCATTGATATAGAAAGTGAAAAAGAGTTTTAATAAATTATGAAGAAGACGACTGTACAGCAGTGTAGTTGTTGTTGTCATTTTGTTTTATGGACAGTAGAGTGACAGACGATGGAAGAAATTGCTAAAGTTCTCAGAATATAAGAAAACTACATTTAAAAAATTATTAATAGTGTTAGAACTAAATATATAGTTTTTGTGTGCAGAATTGCACTTTATTCCCAAATATGGAAGAAGTCAAGTTGAAAAGGGTAAGTTGAGAAATTTTTTCTAATAGTTCACTATGCATATATAAATGAAAGGGTAATTTGGGCACAAGTGAATTTAATTTGTTGTCCGCATTGTTTCTTTTTAGTAGGGAATCATGTCAGTAAGATTTACTTTTGTATTTATAATATGACAAAACTGGTGATAGTGGTTTACACAATTTGAGACAGCTATATAACTATCTATGAATAAGAAGTTGTAATATCAGTTAGTTATGTCTATCGAGCTATTACCAATAAAAAACATCACAGTAGTGGTCTCAGTTCGTTATAATCATCAAAGAAGAAAAAAGTAAGTAGTTGACTACTCAAACTCGTCTCTAAATCTAGAACAGAGAAAATTTAAAACTAAAAACACTTTGAAGAGTATATATAAATGTATATATGTATAGTTGAATGTCAAAGTGCCAAGTAGTTCTATTACAACAATAACTCAACAATCCATCGACACTTGACATTGTAAATGTATAACCTGTCTTCTTATGATGATGCGGAAAGTTGACTTTGGTCTCATAGAGCTTCTACTTTTATTATGACTCTTATAAACATTATTACATTATTTAAATTCCAGTTGCTTGTAACAATTACATAGAATATAAAGTCATTGAGATAATTCTCGTTTTGTCTCAAAACACTATTATCAGATTTTGCCTAGATTCTTCATTAAAACTTTTTACACAAATGTAATAGGAAGACCGGATGCTTCTTCACTATGATGATCTTTACTAAAAAACATATTTGACCAACATACATAATATGTTATATACAAAAACCGGTTGCTATATTCTCCTTACTCTCATCATCAGTGGCTTAGATTTCAAAATTCTACCTTAAAAAACTCTGCTAAATTTTTTATTGTAAATATATGTAACGGGAATTTTGTAATAATATCTTGTCCAATTGTATGTAGTTCATATATTACATCATTAGCATTGCTTATTGGACAAATTGTTGGCTTGTTAGAATTATACCACAATCAAATGTGGGTTGATATTATTCAATGTGGTTAATGTGAGATGACCCTCGACATCAATAAATTTAATTTCCTAGTTATATAATGTTGCTTACATAGTTTAGAAATGAGATATGGAAAATATCAGTGCTTAAGTTCTTAGGCTCTATATTCATTTAATTAGTTAATTAGAGAGAGAATTTGGAAACAAGTGACCTTCTTCTGAGTACCATAAAAATAAATAAATTTATATATGTACTTGGAAAGAAAGTTGTGAATTGTCGACAGGTGTATATATACTTAGGTGCTATATGGTCACGACTTTTATAATTGAGACTTTTAGAGAACTACTGTCTATATTTTGATTAGTAAGTAGTTTTCCACTTGTTTACAGAAAAAGAAGTAGCTAAAGAAATAGTGTAAAAGAAGGTCAACATTTGAGATGAATTCCTAATTGACTTTGACCTAAGAGTAGTTGGTGAGTGAGCACACCTCATGTCGTTATTGAAATTCCGTAAAGTTGGTAATGCAACTCAATTTTGTAACAAATTTCTAATGGTTTGTACTAAATACGTGTGCAATGAGCGACATGTTGCACTTGCAAATAACTAATGGATTGTCATGTCAGAGAATTCAATACAATATTTTAGTATATGGAATCCTGTTTCAGGAAGATAAATGATCTTCTGTTCATCGTGACTAATATTGTAAATGAGCTAAATCAGGTAAACAAAATACACAGTAGGAATAAAACACGGCATGATAGACATAAATTCACATTAGGTGTTCTGTTCCAATATAATATATTTTGTAAACTGATTTAATTCCAAGGGACACACATACATTTTATCGCCACAAGTATTACATATCACAGCATCACTAAAGACAATATATTAATGTCTAATTAAATTTAAACACGTTTTATTCTAATATGTTACTCTTGTATAAAAAGCTCATTTGTTTATCTCTAACTATACACCACTAAATTTTAAACAGGCTTACTTAAGATTATTATTTTGCCTGTTGATTTCATTGAACCTATTGAACATGAATCAACCTAGATTTGCTTTATAGACTCTTTTTTATTATATATTTAATATCTATACATATTATGTAGGGTACTTTACTATATAACGCATTGTTTCTGATCACATCATTCACTATGCAACCTCTTCCGTTTCATAAGCATCAACATACAAAAACTTGTTTGTTACACTTACAACTTTTAGCCACTTTTGTGGTGGTGGCTTTTTTTCAACAACTTTTAACTCGTCACTCATTCTAGATTGTTGTAATGCATATCTCTATGAAATTTTTGAAACCGGCCTTTTGCCATAAGGTTTTCTACTATTTGGTATATAATTGAGGTCTGTGAGTTAAACTAGTATCTCAAGTTGCAGTAGACTGACATAATTTTCTGTT
>VCNE01006359.1:0-23678 GCA_009869805.1 Oncopodura yosiiana
CAACAGAATCTGACATTACATCTGCGGATGAATCTACAAAACTTAATGAAAGTGGTAACAGCAGCAGTGAATTTAGATTTCCACAAAAGAAAAGTGTAAGTATAATAATTATTAAAATTAAATAAATTATTAAGTTAACTATTTCTTTCTCTCTTCTTTTTTTATACAGAAATTAATGTCAGAATGGTGGTCAGATTCAATGAGTCCAACAGAAAATTTGAGAACAAAATATATGAGAAAATCTTCAACACTTTTACAACAACAACAACTACGAGTTTCAACAACAACTCCACCACCATTAACTTCTTCAAGTCCTACTACTACAACAGTAGCAGCTCAACAATTTTCTCCTCAAATTCCAACAACACCTTCTTCTACTTCTTCAGCTAATAACAATACATTAGAAAGTGGCTCTGCTAAGAAGAGATGGCTTCGCCAAGCAATAAGTGAAGAAACTGAACCCTCTACTTTTGTAACTCGTCAACCTAGTCCACCAGTTGTGGCTACTTCAATTTCAATTGCTGTTGACAATCCAAATTCAAGGCCTAATTCTCCACCATCAGGAGGTGATTCTTATGTAACACCATTAAAAAAGAGAAGATTTGCACGTGCATCAATCAGCTCTGAAGTATCAAATACTCCTCCTTCAACACCAACAAATATGATAATATCTGAACAAGAACCAGATACAGAAAATTCAGATGAAAATAAAACAGAAGAAAACTCTACCACGACTACTACTGATATTCATGAGTCTTCAGTAGAAAGCATGAGTGCAATTACAACAGAGCAAGAAGTACAAGTATCTAATGATGAAGATAAAATTTCATATGAAACAACACAAAAAATTGAGAAACCAGAAGAATCTGTTTTGCCTAGTAGTAGGGAAGAAATAAAAACTGAAGATGATTATGATGATGACAGGGGTAACATGAGACTAGGTTTTTCTACTTCATCACCTGCACCTCTTTCTGGAAATGAAAGTCCAACAAAAAGAAATAAAAGCAGATGGGATCAAATGGATAGTTCACCAGTAAAATCAACATCTTCTTCTACTACTAGTGAAGCTGCTATTGTTTTAGATTTTATTCGTAACCCAAAAACATATGCAAAAACAACTACTACTAATATTGTAGCAACTAGTGCTACAATTACTGAAGAAATGAAAAATGAAGATGAAAAATTTTTGGAATCTTGTTCTTCTCCATTGTCTAATGTAAGCAGTAGTGACAGTAATGATGCTTTCTTATTAGAAAGTAATAAAGAAGAAAATACATCAACAGCTTTAAAAAATGTTTCAACAACAGAGGAAACAGAAGAAAATGTAATGATGACAGAAAAGAAAGATGATGAACTTTCTTCAGACTCATCAGATAAAATTTTATGTCCTACTACTACAACAACATTAATTGAATCTCCAGCTCCAGCCAAACGGAAGGTAAGTGTAAGTACAAGTAGTTTAGTTTCTAGCAATTTCTCTATTTAAAAAAAATCAAAAGACTAAAATACAGATTATTAATTTATTTAAAATTATATATTTTTTTTAGCTTTCTATTTTGGAATATCGTCGAAGAAAATTGGAAGGAAAATCAGAATCAACAGATGGAAAAGATTCTAGCAATAATAATAGTTCAATAATGGATGCTAATGAATCTGATAATTTTTCATCATCAACTAGTAATCTGACTAGTACTAGTACTACTGCGACGGTGTTTTCTACTTCCTCAACAACTAGTAGTAGTAGTAGCATTATGATTGGAGGAACATCAAGTTCAAGTCCAGTAACAACAACTAACAAATCCAGTGAAGAACTTGTTAACAGTGACGTAAAAGGTATAATACGACATGATAATATATGATTTGTTTTAATATTATGTTTTAAAGAATAAATTAATATGTTGTTGATTATTTTGAAATATTTATAGACACAAGCTTATCCTGGAGTCCTAATCCAACATTAGCTGAAAGAAAAAGAGAAGAAATTCGTGAGAGATTAGCTATTCTTGGTATTTTGAATGAGCGACCTTCTTCCTCTTCTTCCACTAGCCTCGAAGATAATACTAATAGTGTAGCACCTTTGGCAGAATCGCCTAAATTGAAAGCTAATGGTAAGATTTGTTTTTAAATATAATTTTAAAGAGTTCATATCTCAAATACAAATTACTTTCCTTATAATAAATAAATAGGAGATGTAAATTTTAATCGTATAACAACACAACAACCAATTACAACAACTACCGTCACAACTGTCCCTCCAATGCGTGGTCCTTATAGAACTTTATCTGTACCAACACCAGCTGCCAGAAAACAAGGAGTTCAATCATCACAACAACATCTAAATGGTCCTACTACTATGAATATCAAATCAAGTACAAATACTGTTCCAACGGCTACACTATCAAGTAGTGGCTCATCATCAATAACACCAAATGGTTATGGATCATCAAATAGTAGTGTTGGTGGCAACTCTTCTTCTTCTTCTAGTTATCAACAACATCATAATACGTATAATAGAAGTAGTCGAGGAGGAGATTCATCTTCTTCTTCTCAACATCATCATCATCAATCAACAAAATCTAGTAGCAATATCACTTCTTCATCGAGTACAACAGGAGGAGCTAAAATGATTGGTGGCGTACCTGTTGGAAATTGGATTCCTCCTCCTCCATCATCAGCAGCATCATCATCATCAACTTCTGGTGGAGCAGAAAGAGGACAACAACAACAACAAAGGTTCTATAATAATACTAACAAAAGTTTTTACCCACAATCATAAAATTTGTTCCAAGATTAGTAAAACAAATTACACATATATATATATATATAATTTTTAGTAAGTGAAATATATTTGGTTTAGTCTCTTACAAAAGTTTAGTATAAAAATAGTCACAGTAGTAGTAGAATGTTAATGTTGTTTAGAAATTAGCATGAATTTATAAAAGTATCTCTTTTTTTAAGCTAAACTGAAAAAACACATTTTTTACAGAATTTTAGACATTTTTTGTGGTTTACTTTTGTTTGTCTTTTGTCCCTGAGATTCTTTTGTTGGCTAATAAGAATGAATTGATGAGAAAAGATATTTGTTACTTTACGGAAATTGTAAATAAAATATATAGACAGGCGGATATGTGCAATATATATCTTATAAAATATATTATTAGAGATATGGAATCTTTTATGATGAATGATTCTTCTGATATATGATTGTCTGTTGTAGATGTATGTATGTGTATTAATTAATTTTCTCTAATACAACCCATTCTCATAAGATATATTATTAATAATGAAGAATTTTTATATTTCATGACAAATACTGCTTTACAAAAAAAAACATTAAGAGGAAAGGTAGTAGTGTACGTATAAGTATATATTAAACAGGCGCAAGTCAGTTGATCTCATACTTGTGTGCAATGGACAACCAAATTTTTTTTGTTGTGTAGTGAGAAAGAAGGAAGTAAAAAACATCCAAAGATTCACATTACAATATTAATATAGAAAATAACTCTATATATTATAGGCAATTTCCTTTTGATAATAAGAATTTGTATGTACGTGTAGAAAAATTGAAGGAAGAAAATTGATGCATTTTTTTATCAACATTATGTTCTCATTAGCCATATAACTTTTTTTTCAAACACATCTATATATTTCTTTACCCACCACCACAGCACCATTTTTATCGTTAATCTCAGAATAAACTCCTTTTGACAGTACAAGTTAAAAAAAATATATAAAGAAGAAGAAGAAAGTACACAACAATGAAAGTAGGCACTAGTAAAAGATAATACAGATCGATAGCATCACAAGAAAAGAGAGTACACATTATATATAATAAATAATACGTAAATAAATTTTAAAAAATACATTATACCTCGTTTATTCTAGTAAGAAAAACAGTAGCGAAATATATAATCTACAAAAAAAAATTAAACAAATAGTCGGAGAGTGAAATAAATAAAATATATTATTACACCACATCATCCACACAATAATAGTTGAATTAAGTCACCAGTTAGAATTAAATGTATGATATATAAATATACAATGTAGTAAAAAATGCATTTTTCCTTTTCTGTTTTTCTCTCTATAAATACACTCTACTATTTCTCATCTCTTTTCTTCTTGGACAAGTACAAATTTTCTAATATGAAAAAAACATTTTTGTATCTCTGTGAATTTTGTGTTTTAAATAGATTAATAATCAATTGTGAGGGGTATATATTAATAATACAGTGTACATAATAATATAAGATATATATAATAATGATATATGTACAGAAAGAATTTTATTTGTTTTACCATATATTATTATTATTATTATATAGTGATTATATCCCCGGTTTAGTAGATTTAAAATCATAATTTGATCGTTGTCGGAATTGATACAATGTATAATATGTAACCTTCGTTGTATGGATTTGTTTGTAATTACATGAAATGAAGGTAGGAGTAGGCCTTTTTTAAAATGGTATATCATAGTAATAGTTTATGTTAGCAGTAAATGTAAATACATATATAGTACAGTAAGTTGTAAATATTAAAATTAGATTGTAAAAATCTCTAAATATTAGAAACTAGTTTATTGACACAGAGCCCGGTATATAATGTCCGTAAATTCAGTGTACATATTAAAAAAAGTATCGAACGAGTATATTTGACAAATGGTATTAAATGTGTTGTAATTTTTTTGTTTGTCTGTTATTCTCCTATCCCTTCTATTATTCGTCTTTACTACTCTATTACTACTGTTCGTAAAAATCAAAATAGTAATAATAATGAAAAAGAAAACTACCTAAATCCTACCATTTAAAACTACCATCATGAAAGAGAGTACAATATAAAAATTATATAAAATAAATGAAAATTATATATATAATACAAACTTATTATTATATGCAGAGAGTTAAATTTTAAGAAATGGCCTAAGGCACAATATATATATATATAATTTAGTGTTGACGTAAATATATAAAAGTTTAATTATTTTTTAGGTTTAAAAAAACATTGTCGTTGTAAAAAAAAACAGATATAAAAATAATGTATATTTATAATAATAGAAAACGACAAAGTACATATAAAATACAACATGCATATAATATGTAAATATATTATATAATAAGATGCTACTATGCAAAAATTTATTATGTTGTCAAAAATTGTATGTAATAATGGAATAATAATTTTTAATCTTTCATCTTTCTCGCCATTGTTGATAAAAATACAATATCTCTCATTATATTATACTATCTCTTAGAGCAGAAATATATAATTCTTCTTTGTGAGTATAATACTATTTACTATTCTCTTATATATATATACTACCTTTATTTTCTCTTGTCAACTATCGTGTCATTGTTGATGTTGTTTTTGGATGTAGAATTGTATTTTTGATTGTTGTTGTATGTGTAAAAGAGAAATATAATGACTATATTATATGGTTGGTGAAAATGATGTATTCAAATTATATAAATGAATGTTATCTTGTACGTGTATAGAAAAAAATGCTACTTACTGCTGTATAAAATGTATCGTATGAATCACTAAAAACACACTACTATATATATATATACTACGAATAATAAAATAATAAATGAACTCTATAAAAAATATTTCAAAGATATATGTTTTTTTTTTCATTCTGTAGCTGGTGTATGAATTTATTTGCATATGAAATCATCAATTATGGCATTTTTTTTACTACAAACTTTTAAGGTTCATCCACCGGATATCAATATTTAGATTTTATTTCTACTAAAATTTTTACACAAAGAAAGCTAGATAAGGATTTTTTTAAAGTATTGTATTATACATATAAAGAACTGTATAGTGATAGTGATCTTTTTTGTGTTAAGATACTTTTTTAATCTCTTGGTTTAACTATGAGTTCGGAAAACTGTTTGATTT
Organism: Oncopodura yosiiana; assembly: GCA_009869805.1. Classification (NCBI taxonomy): domain Eukaryota; kingdom Metazoa; phylum Arthropoda; class Collembola; order Entomobryomorpha; family Oncopoduridae; genus Oncopodura; species Oncopodura yosiiana. The sequence goes on from VCNE01006359.1 coordinate 5,905, forward strand.
GCTCTACGCCTCTAACTTCTCTTTCCAATAATGGTAATTTTGTGACATGAAAATCTTCATATAAATCTGCGATTTGATCCAAGTATTTAGCTTGAACTTTACATCTAGCAGCACATAATTTACATGGTTGCTCATCTGGAGATGGAAATAATAACTGATTCACAACAACATTACGAACATCGATATTAAATTTTGTTAGTTCTTGAACTAATCTCTCTGTTTCAAAAACTGAAAGGAATTCAGCAATACATACACAAATGAATGTTGTTTGATTCTGTAAAAATTAAAGGAAAAAGAGTTGTGTTAGACTTTAGACAAATAATAATTTTGTATTACATATATAAATATTAACTTACTGGATCACGAAATTGTTCATTAACTTGTCGAATAATTGGAAGTATTTCATCTACAATAATAACAATAAATATATAATGCTTTTATAAGGTTCACTATGCAAGATTAATTCTTGTTTACTATTTAATTTCAATTCATCAAAGTAAATATTATTAAAAGAAACAACTAACCTAATTTTCCAGCTAAACTCTCTGCATTAAAATCCATTTGAAACATTGTTCCTATAAAGAATACAATTTACATTAAAAAAACACGTGGATAGACAAGATAAAATATAAGAAATTAAGAATGCTTACCAATTTGTTGAATAAATGGGCCAAAAGAATTTTTGAGCTGCATTAATTTTCCAAGACCCTTCTCAACAACCTTAGGGAATGAAAGTAATCGTAGAGTATGTCCAGTAGGTGCAGTATCAAAAACAACAATATCAAAATTCATGCTTTTTACGAGTTTCATAACTTCTGCATAACTCATTGCTGTGTAAAAAAACAGAAAGAACTTTTAGTTTGTTCAAGAATATATCATATTCATATTATGTAAAGAAGAACATGTCATTCATACCTTCATCTATTCCTGGAAATGCATTTAAAACTTCTTGCATAATACTTTTTGTTGCTCGAAGTGCTGTTCCTTCAACATCTTCAAAGAATTCATCTGGTAATTCATTATATCCAATATTTGGATCAATTTCCTTAAGTGGAAAAAAAGAAAAAAATGAAAAAAAAAATGTTACACTGAAACTGATATTATCATAACCGAAAATTCTTACCATTGCAAACAAGTTGTCAAAACCTTTAACCTTAGTAGGCACTTTGCTAAACTTTTGATCAAAGGCATCTATAAATAAAAAGTTGTAATTAATATTTATTAATGTGTATTGACCATTTTTTTATTACCTGAGATATTGTGTGCTGGATCTGTTGAGATTATAAGTACTGACTCTCGTACTTTTGCCAGTTGTACTGCCAAACTGCAGCTATGAATTAAGAAAACAACAAAATAAAAATATAAAACACGTCATTCCACATTCATATTATATGTTACAACGCATAAGGTAATTAAATTTCAAAAAAAAAAAATACCTGCAAGTAGTTTTGCCTACACCACCTTTTCCACCAACAAATACCCATCTTAAAGATCTTTGGTCAACAACATTTTTGAGAGAGGCTTCTAATTCATCAGATTCCATCGCAGCCATAATTAATTAATTAGAGCACACAATTAAAAAAGGAAATTCAGAAACAAGAAAGAACAACTCACTATAAGATTTCAAATCGTAAAACTAATGCCGCCTTAAAGTGACTGAATTTATGTATTTCAGAATTTCTGAATCAGAAATTCATGAAAATGCAAACAAAATGTCAACTTAATGCAGAAAGAAACTTTATGTTCACTTTAATTAATAATTCATTTAGGTATAAATATTTTAAAGACTACATACATTGTAATTAACCACTTGTTACAACTATACGGCTCCTCTACTACTTTTCACCGTAGTTCTTTCACGTTTTTGACGTAATCTTTCTCTCACAGCTTTCTCTTGTCTTCTTCTAATTCTTTCTACTGTTTCTGGAGATTTTTCAACTTCTTCTTCGGGCTCACATGATCGAATTATTTCTCTTAATTTCTCTAAAGCATCAGCAACATTTAATTGTTGAAATCTCGTTCGATCAGAAAATACAACCAAGTAGCCTTCTTTTGTCACCATATTTCGATACTGTAAAATAAGAAAACTGTATTTAGTAACTACTTTTAATTGGTTATTGAAATCCAAAGATACCTTATCAATCATTGTATTGCGTACTAGTTCAGGAATCCAGTCTGCTTTCTCCAATTTAAATCTTAAGTCAACTTTAGTATTGGTTTTATCTACATTTTGACCTCCAGGACCTGAGCTTCTGCTAAATTTTATTTCGATTTTGTCTGTGTTGGAATAATAATTGAATTAAGATAAGAAATAACAATACTGATCAGTGATCACTGATTCTATTACATAATTATTAGAAATAAATAACTCACCCATTGGGATATAGCCACTAAAAGTTTTCTCTCCATTCTGAGGAATCTAATATTGAATTAAAGAATTAAAAATCATTATACTTTCAAAGATATCTAATTAATTAATTAATTAATCAATTGCTGTAAATAACTCACGAATGATACCTTTGGTGTCTTGGCTAAATTTAATGAACTATTTGGATATAATTTGTCAAGTGATAAGGAACTTTTATAACCACAACTCTGTAAAGTTGTCCCAGCTGAAAATTTTGTATGATTATACAAAAGTCGAGTTAGAATTCTACATGACATGATTAATTAATAAAAAAAGGTTCTACAACTCAATCTTCAATCTTCTTGTCCCTTTGAATTGAAGAATAACCGGCACAGAGCTATATGATGCCTCATTACTTTGTCTCCTCTTTTCCATGCAGTAGTCAAACGCTATGTATTTTCTGCAGAGAGATAAATAAATTCTCCTTTTTTGTGGTTTTACTATACAACGGAAACCAAATATTTATCAGTAGTAATTGTCAAATTGAGTAATTCATTCTTATGGGTGTGTACTTTAAAGACAGTCATTTCTACAAAGTGTCTTTGTGAAATTGCACTATTTAAGTTAACTATTTACCAAACACTTTATTCAAATAATTTTTGAGAAACATGAACTGGTTCGGTTTTGCTCGACATAAACCTTATCCAACACATTATTCAGATCAATATACTCCTGCACATGTAGATGTATTAACTAGTGGATTAATATTAGCATTTGTAATTATTGCAGTTTCATTATTTTTAACATTACCAGCATATCCTTTAATTAAAAGAATAGGAGTATTTTTTCATATACTAATTACGCTATTCATTGGAGGTGCAGTTTTAGGTAAAAAGAAATAAAAGTATTTCATGACATATAATAATTTACTGTAATTAATTTTTTTTTGTAGTTGGAAATTTTGGTCATGAATGGGAAATTGGAGAAGCTAAAATCCTCACTCCATACAAAGCATCAGTGCCTGATGAAATTCGAGCACGTATTGGACTTCATGTTTCCCTTAGAGGAATTAATATTACATTAAAAAGTAAGATAATGCTGTATATTAAAACTTGTTACATCTACTAATGAACTATGTTAATTAATAGGAGAACCGTCTAAAGATGACGACCATGAAGCACCATCATTGAAGCATGAAACTATTGATTATAATGAGCATTTTGATTGGACTTGGAGACAAGGACGATTTGGTTTTGGCTATTATGCTGGACAAATTTCAAGAGATTTTAGAGCTGCAGTTTATCGTGGAGTACCATTACCAATTTTGCAAGTTGCTGAATATTTTACGTTTGATGGTATTAGAACAAATGATAAATAATAAATTTAAAGATATATATTTTATTTTATAATTCATTTTATTTAGGTGAAGGTATTCGATTTGGTCGTTATTATCGTTTAGCAGGATGGTACTGTCATATCTTAATGTGGAGTGCATTTGCAACTTGGGTCATCTCAAACATCTTATTTTGCATGGTAGTTCGTCATGCTGCAATGTTTTTATGGCTGACTGGAGTACTTCAACTAGGTTAATAATATTTTATTTATATAAAAATGATACTTTTACGTAACTAAATCTTATTGTTTTACAGGAGCTGTTTTAGTTTGGACATATGTTCGAAATCCTATAGAAATTGTAGTTCCTTTTGATTCTCCTGATCATACAAAACACGATGTTGCTATATTAAAAACTCATTTTGGTCCAGATTATTATGTAGTTTGTTTTAGTGGTATACTGTCATTGCTATTAGGTATTATGATAAGTCTTTTAGATCGTTGCTTCCCTGATGCATTATGTGAATACTTTGGTATTGATCCTTTAACAATTTATGATGAGTATCTTGTTGGAAGTAAAGAATTAGAAAATGCACAACAGAAACCAACTAATAATGGACTTGACTCAATGGAAATGGGAAATTTGTTGCCAAACGGTGGTGCACATGATGATGCTGAATATTCTACCGAATCTCATGTACTTAAAACTGTTTCTTTTCAATCTTTATTATATCTTATTAAAAATTTCTATTTTTCTTTCCTTAGACTGTAATTCTCAAAAGACGTTCTCATGCTCCAAACATACTTTTGCAAAGATCATTCAAGATAAGAAATATGAAAGCAATGTCAAGAATTTTACCATCTCATGGAGGATCAGATAGTAGTTTAACAAGACAACCATTATTAAAACCACAAGATCCAATTGAAATTTATAAACGTGGTTATAGTACTGATCCTACTCCAGGAACATCCTATGGATCAACAACATATGAAAATGTGAAATCTACTAATAAAGATCCTCAATATGCAAATATTATGCCCCCACCACCAAAACGATAAACAAGTAAAAAGTTGATGACAGAATTACACAGGTTCCTTGAATAAGATTTACATATATTAAGGTTTTACTAAGAAAATTTGCGTTGTAGTAATTGTTTCATGCACTTTGTCATATATAAATAAATAAACTCTTCTTTTCCTTCTTCTTTCCAAGTAATTTTGCACGTTACTTTAAATTAATGTATTTTAGTCTGATATAAAATAAAGTCTTTATTCAATTTTATCTTCAATTAATTACAAGTACTACATAGTACAGTGATAGTATCACTGTCATACATACCACGAAATACTTATTCACGATACGACATGCAGATTTCTTTGTAAAAATACATGTTAGATAAGTTTGATTATAAAGCATCATTTAGTACTTCAACATCAATATAAAGATGATGAGAAAGAGCATAACTAATAAATCTTATTTCCCTCAGTATAAATAATTTATTCGGAAGTAATTCAAGTGCCAAGAGCTGGCATGCTGTGTATGTATGATGTTTTTCTGATTCCAGGAATTTTATATATTATTCCAATAATTTGTCTGTGAGAGTCGATGATGTCATCGACCTTAGAATGCATGTACTTTAAAACTCATATATACATTGTTATTGACTTTGAAGAGAGAGAGAGAAAGAAAGAAAGAAAAAACAGTTGACAAAGGACAATACAATACATTATACTTTCTTAGCATTATATATAATATTAACAAATTATAGTTATACAACAAGTTCTAATTCCTTTTCGACGTACTGAAAGCATGTTTTTTATAAGTACTACTCGTCTTACCCTTTCTTACTCAGAAACATTAAAATATAATATAATACAGGTTAAAGTGTTGAGTATAAATACCAGAGACTTTTCATTCTTTTTGCCATTTTAATAACAATAAAGCAACTCTCCTCTGTCCATTGAGAAAATAAGAAAATTCACTAGAACTACTTTACAACAGTGAAGAGGAAGGTCTAGTAAACTATTACTATATGAATACATAAAGCAATTGATTTGATAAATGATAGTCTTATGTTACCCATAATTACATTCATTATATTCAAGAATTCCAAGAGAAGTAAAAAAGCAAGATTGGTTTTTTTGTGTAGTTCGTGAGATTCAAGATGAGATGAGGATATAAGAAGAAGGGAGAAGAATTGAATTAACAAAGTGATTGAGTCAGTTGTAACTTGGAACTTTGAGTAATATGATGGCGCCTGAGAAGTTTTTATCTGAGCAAACCAACAACAACACACAGTGACTCTCTTTGTTCAACTGGAAAAAAGATATAGTAAAAGTGTAATTTACAAGAGAAAAATGTGGAAAGTCATTATATGAATATATCTACATAGTTATAAGAACACATGTATATACTTTTCCTAAAGTGTAAATTAATTTTCTTGGAAATGTTTATTGAAGTGATAGCTCATATTCTCAGCATTTTACTTCTGACTTGTCGACGACCACACTTTTTTTTAAATTTACATGGCATATGTATTACTGTACTAAATGCATATGTGTTTAAAATGGACAAAGTCAATATCTACGTCTTGTGGTTTTTTTGGTTTTAGACTTCTTTCTTTTAGATTGTAGTTATTAGACAATAAAATGGAAAAGGAAAAATGAGTCAAAGTTTAGTACTAATGTGTCTGCTGCTGACCAAACAAGTTTATATTATAAAGTAATTTCCAATCTTTTAAGAAAGTTGACCTTTGTGTTGTTACATCTTTCACACCTTTCGTTATCGTCGTCGTCGTTGATGTTGTTGTTTTGAGAACATTATCACCATCAGCATCATTTCCATTCATTATTGCTAGTACTAAAGAAATCTGATGATTATATCCAAGTGTGTTTTACCAGAGCAAATAATTTATAGTGACGTGCTTAGTCTAATTGACGCAACCGTTTTTGTGAATATAAAAGACGAGTAGTGTGAGGTGCATGCTGCTCAAAGTACCAAAAGCAATAACAGGAAAAACAAGAGAAGGAAAGGAAGACCAAGACAGAGAGAGACACGCATTTTGTCTCATCTACAAGAGAAAAATAATAATAAATCAACTCAACATGATAATAATTGCAATAGGAAATTTTTTGCATTTATGTCTACTAGTAACTATCACTTTTGTAATGACATGTTGCAGCATAAACGCTGACAGTAGTAGTAGTAGTGCTAGTGACAATAATAGTTTTAATAATATTAGTAATATCCTAAGGATACCTACAGATCTAAGTTATACATATTTTGTTGGTGAAGAAATTGACTTTGTGTGTGAAGCAGATAAATCAATATTTTCAAATGAGTTCAATTGGTTATTTAGACTCAAGAATGGTTCAGTCATTATACCAAGAAAACAAGGTAAAGATTATATAAAAGCAAATGTCTTATCACATTTTGTTAGAAAGCTAAAATTAGAATTAAGGATGTGTACTAGTTGAGATTTCCGTTGTTATTTTGATATGTGGTCAAAAAACTTAATGTCTACATAATTTTGATTACAGAGTCTTTTTATGGTGTTGAGGAAAATGACAAATGGTATAGACTAGAAACAAGGATAAAAATTCATGACTTTGCAATCAGTCATATTATATGTGTTGTTCCCTTACGCAATCAAAAAGGACTTTACAATGTTTCTTCTCATTTGGACCTTCTTGGTAAATAAATATACATTTTATATTTAGACACTTAATGTTGTTGACCACATTAAGATTATTAGTAAAGAAGGAAGGATATGTAGAAACTGATAATAAATTTGTTATTTTTAGATACAACACCGCCAATATTAATTAAGGATACAGTACCACATTCAGAAGTAGTTTTATATGTAAATAGTCAAAATCAAAGTTTATCATGTGTGGCAAGAGGTATATAATTGATGCTTTAACTTAAGTATGTTGCTTTAATACTAATTATAGTCTCTTGTGGTAGGATTTCCTAGTCCTGATTTATTATGGACAAAAGATGATAAAGAGGTATATATATAATTGCTCTAAATTATAAGTATGTTGCTTTAATACTAATTTAATAGTCTCCTGTGGTTTGTAGGATGATATCCTAGAAGTACATCATATTTTAACAGTAGCAAATGTCTCAGTGGCAATAATGAAATTTGAGCCAATAATTACAAAAAAGTCAGCAGGCGTGTACAAATGCAATGCAACAAATCCTGCTGGAACAGTCATTTCAACATTTATCGTTAGAGTTCTTGATGAAGAAGGTAGTGAAGACAATGTCAACAATGGAATTCTATATAATTTTATAGATTGGCTATTTAAACCTTATAAAATACTACATTAAATAAAATAGATACAGAACAACAACAAAAGTCTGATGATGAGAAAAGGTCACCTACTCCTCCTTGTTCTTCTATTGATTTCACCAATTATGCGTCTCCTACACTATTGACAATTTACTGTCTCATTATTCTTGGTCTCTTTATTCTGTATTTTCAATGGAAGTCATTTAAATTAAATATGACAAAGTAAGATTCACTTTTTTTTGCTCTCATTATTTACATTGATACACAATGTACTCATAACTAATTTAATGACTCATTTATTTTTTTCTCTTGTGTTTATATAGTCAACAACCACGATGGGTACACTCGTTTTTAGAAGTCAACAACAAAGTGTAGTCAATTCAAATAATAATAATACGATTATATGAATTGAATGTACATTACAATGTTAGTGATATACAACAAATCAAATTACCATTTTGTACAATTTTAGTAAATTAAATTAATTAATGAATATGTAAGACAATAATATGTCTCAATGTACAAACGATGTTATTTTTGTATTTATTTACTGATACAAATCTACCTCGATGTGAATATGTAATATATATCTAATTGTACATATAATAAAATATTTACTAATCTTCTTATTAAGTCAATTTGTAGACTAGAGAATCTGTATGTAGGTTAATAACCTCTCTTTATTACTTATGCAAATGAATTAATGAAGCTATCTACATATATTTTCATTATGTATGTATTTATTTGTCCAGTGACGACATTCATCTTCTAGTCCTTATATTACGTTATAAATTTTCAAAAATGATATATTTGCTGCATATTTGCTTCTCTAGTAAAATTATTCTATATTTATTTTGATAAATAATTTCACATCTGCTGGACGTCAATTAAATGATAAATTGGCTACATGTTGTGCCTTGATGATTTGTAAATTTATCTAACTGTAACCTATGGCCTATTACAACTTTGGAAAGTACGCAACAAGTTAAATATACAGTGGAACTAAAGTAGTAAAATGTAGATATTAATTTGTTGAATTTTCAGTATAGCACATAATAATAAGTGTATGTTATACATACATACTTGTACTCTTGTATAACACATAATATTATATTTGTTCTACAAGGACAAGAAATTTATCGCATTTCTCCTTCTGAGAAATGTTGTTGTTTCTATATGTAAGTAGAGAGTCTTTCTTTAACTACTACTACAGTTGGCAGCAGCAAGTCAATAAGACTCAATTGACAATCAATTACTTATAGACATACGACTGTGTATTAAACTAAACTAAAAAAATCAACTCATACTAGGACTACTCGACTGCAATTATTAAATTCTGATCCAGTATAATTTCGCAACTGGAAAGGAAAAGACGATCATTTTTATCATTGTAAAGTTGCAAGCTTTCCTTAAAGCTAAATTACAAAATCTCTGTATGTAATAGTGTCGAATAATATTTCCTAGGAATTTCAAAGCACAATGAGGACCTAACCGGTTCCTAAGAAGTTTTAAAGTTGCTTATATTGTAATATAACAGGTAATACCAACTTGTGTACATATGTATAAATGTGTATCTTTTTCCTCTTACATTTTAGCAATGTAACAAAGAAGGGTGAAAAATTGTCCACTTTTTTGCTATCATGTATGTAGCACACAAAAAGGTAACGTCATTGATGTAGGAAGATTTTGCTCTTATAGTAATGTGTGTGTAGGAATACAAGATCATCTCTAACAATTAGTATAGCATCTGCATATGAATGTGTCTTGTATGCAGCATTCTAAGAATTGAGTGCCGGTCAACTTTCTTATTGGACATTTATATACTTTGTGACGTCATACAGAGCAAATGATGACCAAACATTTTTTTATTAGGCTAAAGCATCTCTTTTGATTTTACTATATATTATGCTCAACTATCTTGTTCACAAGCAAGTTTGAGAATCAAATTGATATTGAATACTCACACTGTATAGCATATAGAAGTTAGCAAAAAAAACTAATTTTTATTCATAACCACCTTCTGGTTAAGAAATGCTGTTCTATACAATTTTGTCCATCGTCACACGGTTTCTCTTCACAGGCAGCTTTTTTTTTGCTAAACTTCTTCGTCCACTCCAGTCCTCCAGAGCAAGTTTCTTGTTAGAGTTCTCCCCTTTTATTATTACTTTGTAAACCAAACAACTTGGGTCTGCTAACTAAGTTGTTTTTCAATGATAGTATTTTATTACACCTGTTGAACGAAACCCGTTCATAAGACAAGTGCATTTTTATTACGCTGTTTTTATTTTGTTCTATGAAGAGTTGGAATTGTGTTGTGTGTAGTGCAAAATAACTAAAAGACTGTTGTCTGTCTATATATAATATTTTTCATTGTGGTAGATATAATTATACACATATAATACTCTCTAGAGGAGCAGAGAAGGGGAATGTTTTATCTTATATAGCAGAAGGATTCAATCATATTAATAAAGGACATTTTTAGAAACTTATAGCACTACCATATATTATGTGTTGTAGTAGTTAGTATACAACTTTGCACAGTAGTGTGTATAAAGTGATCTTCTAGTTAATTATCTAGGTCATCATTATTAACTGCGAATATAAGATCATTGAATCAATATGATTGACATTGTTGTCACTGCACTCGTCAAATATAATATTTAATATTTCATCTTACGTGAGATTTTTGTGAGATGTGTGCATTGGTGTGCAAAAAAGTCAAGAGTAATCTGCTTGTGACTGTGAATAAGAAGATGATTTATTTCTTTTTTCTGGAATTTACAGTTGAGTAACTGCGTTGTAAAAAATCAAGAAGATGCATTTGTCAACAGCAGCATTTGTGACTCTTATAATTCCAACTTTAGTTCTAATACATACTGTGCTATGTGATTCAACTAAATGCTCACCTCAACCAAAGTTCAACATTAGTGACAGCTCTTTTAATTCACAATCGTTTCAATGGCTAAATGGAAATTATAATGAACTCTACATCCATGCAGAGCCAAAAGTTACATTGCAATGTGTCTCAAGTCAACCCATTGATTTTGATTTTCCAAAATATTTGGTAAATTGTTGTAGTTTTTTTATAGATAGTCAAAGTTCCTAATTAAGTAATTTTTGATTTATTACTACAGATAAAATTTGAATCAATTGAAACTAGTCAAGATAGCAGTTCAAATTGTTATACAATAACAGCAACATTTAAAGCCAGAAGATATGCTACTGGAAACTACTCATGCTTTACATTTGTGGAATCACAAAAGTCTACCTCACTATATATTTATGCTGATGGCAATGGTAATGAAAATAGATGAGAAATTTTATAAATTCTGATTTAGTTTTTTTACAATGTGCATACTTTATTATTATTGTACACAGATCGCAATGCTTCTCTACTTTTTCGAAATGAAAGTGTAAATATTTACATCAAACAAACGGATGACTTTATAATACTTCCGTGTGCAACTGTTAATCCAAAGGCTTCTGTTGCAATATACAAAGTAACAAATAAGGAGCATCAGGTAAGTAAACATTTAAACAAAACTGTTAACATTTATGTATAGGTAATGAAATTTTTTAATTGCAGATATTTGAAAGACTGAAAGTAGAATCAATAGAGTCAAGCATTTTACGATTTGATCCTAAAGTTGGTTACATAATGAATATTCAAAAATATCCTGACCCACCAGGAAAATATAAATGTGTAGCTAATGACACACATAGTGATGACTTTGTGTTTATTTCCGTTCAAGAATCTAGTCATATAAATGAATCTACTTTTATTACTTTTGACAAGAGTACTAAAAAGTTTACATGTAACTCAAAAAAGGCAACCAGTATTGTCGCTGAAGATAATTGCAAGACTCCTATAGAATGCCGACTTTTGAAAAGATGCAGTGCACTGGTATGGATTTTTAAACTATGTAACTTTAGATTTTATAACTTAAATCCTTCTCTTTTAATTAGCATACAATATGTCCAAAATGTCAAAACCATTGCAATCGTCCAGTAAGTAGTACAAGTAGAGCCTGTTTTGATGACAGAGAGTGTGCATCAATTGAAGCCAAAGCAAATGGAGGTATAATCAGATGTGAAGAAACTAATGAAATTGGTGGCAAGAAAGTTGTAACTGTAACTAGTGAACTGGACTACTTTATCGGAATAGCTAAAGATCCCGGTATAGAAATTACTTAACTTTATAAAAGTAACATGAAACTGATTCATGATTTTTATTTTTGTTTAGTTTATGACTGGAGAACAGTTGATACAAATCAGCTTGTCAATCTTACCTTTGCTGAAGGTCATCATGAAAGCGTTGTCTACTATGTTGGCAATGATGTGATTGACGTTGAATGCAGATATCTCAAATTTCTCTTTACAAGTCACTTACAATTTAAGGCAATGTTGAAAGATGGATCAGAAATTAGTTTAGAGTACAAAGGTAAGTGAGAATTTATTAATTTTACAAGAATCTTTAAGCTAAAATGTTTTTATTAATCTTCAGATAATTCTTCTTCAGAAGATAAAAAACAAGATGATATTTACTACACATTCAAAGCTAGATTCAATATGACGCGATCAGACGTATCAAAAATTATTTGTAGAGCTCAATTATGGAATCATACTGAAACAGTAGATGCTTCAAGAACAATAATTGTACGTGATACTGTACCTCCTGTATTTGATGATCCAGAAAATGTGACAATAACTGTATTTATTGAAGATGTCAATGATACTTTCAGTTGTACTGCCACTGGGTAAGAATCAGACATTCTCACTTTCAGTGTGTACATTTATTAAATTCTTTTGATTCTTTTTTTTATTTATCAGAGACCCATCTCCAGATGTAGGATGGCTAATCAAAGGTAAAGATGCAGTGGAATTTCCTGGAGTAAGGCTTCATCATGAATCAACTGTTGCTAATAAGTCTACTGGCTTCCTAACATTTGGCGATGGACATAAATTGTCAGATAATAACCAAATAGTACAATGCAATGCATCAAATCCAGGAGGAGTCATTTTAAAAAATTTTGTACTAAAAGTAAAATGTAAGAAAGTGTTGTAAACTAATTAATGAAATTATGCATAAGTTTTTATTTACTTAAATTTTACATAATGATTTTTTAGCTCGTGAAGAAGCAAGAAGAAATTATATTATTACTTCTTCTGTTGCTGGAAGTATTAGTTTTGTCATTATTATATTAACTATTGCTGTTATCTTATGGAAAAGACGAGAGAACACCAAAACATTAAATATTTATCTTCAAAAATATGTTGAAGAGTTTCTTAAGGGAAATCCTGAAGAAGGAGTAAAGGGTCAACCAGATTATCTTAAATTGGCTTATGATACCAGGCATGAGATTGAAAAAGAGGAACTTGATATTCATATTGGTATGTACAAAAAAGAAGTCATACTTTTATAGTTAAACTTTGATTTCAATTTTTTTTATTTAGATACCGAATTAGGAGGTGGACAATTTGGAACTGTTCTACTTGCAACACTTACTAGAAAATGTAGAAAAAATCCAAGAGAAGTAGAGACCACAACAGTTGCTGTAAAAGTTCCTAAAGACAATAATGATAATCAAATTAAATCTCTTCTGCAAGAATTAAAAGCCCTTCAATATGTATGTCCACATCCAAATATTGTCAATTTGCTGGGTGCTCAGACTTCTGAATTAGAAAATAGTATGTTTAAAAATTATTAAATATTTTGATTGAAACTTATGTGTACTTTTATGTTTTTTAAAGGAAAACTGTTTGTGATTCTTGAGTTTTGTCCACTTGGATCATTGCAAGATTATTTGATAGGTGTTCGCAAAGAGAAACACTTCCGATTTACTGATGAATTGAATCCTCCTGAGCCAGTTCTTGTACAATCAACACCTCCTGCTAATTATTGCAGTCTTAGTATTGCTATGTGAGACTTTTTACATTAGAACATCAGCTAGAGTAAATACTCAACGATCACACTTATATTTCTTTATATTTAGGTGTGATACGCCTAGTTCACCACCTTCATATTCTAAGACAACTCATCAAATTAGTACTGTACATCTTCTCCTATGGTCCTATCAAGTAGCAAAAGGAATGGAATATTTAGCTAGTAAACGAATTATTCATGCAGATCTTGCTGTAAGATTATTTTTAATACTTTTGTAATAAATATTCCTACATCTTATTTCTCATTTATATAGGCACGTAATGTTTTGCTAATGGATTTGGGCAATGCAAAGATCTCAGATTTTGGAATGGCTGAGAGATTGAAACCTTTAAAAAATTATATAAGAATGGTAAGTATTTAAAGTATTAAAATCATATAGTAAATATACTCTAACTAAAGATATAAGTAAACTTTATAGAGCTCGGATGCTGTAGTACCAATTGCCAATGTTCCACTAGAAGTTCTTGTTGGTGATAGACAGTTTTCAACATCTAGTGACGTTTGGAGCTATGGTTAGCTAACTAATTGAATTCTATAAGCTTATATTTATGAATATACTATAAGACTAATTGAATATCAACCTTTATTTCTTAAAGGTGTATTGCTTTGGGAAATATTCTCCTTAGGAGAAATACCATATGAAAATCTAGGGTTCACAGCTCCCAAGTCATATGCTGATTATTTATCTTCTGGACGAAGACTGAGTAAACCACGTCATTCAGATCAGACAATGTAATAATAACATATAAAATGTTGTAATCAATCTTATACTAAAACATTTATATATTATTTGACTTAGATATAACAAGATGTATTCTTGTTGGAAACTCTCACCATCAGAAAGGCCAAGCTTTACTGATCTGAAACAATTTTTCCGAAAATTGCTACCTACAAAGTATCTTGATGTTTCAAATAACGATATTCATATATACAGAAATAGTCAGGTATAACAACTTTTAATTGTAAGAGAGAGAGAGAGAGAGAGAGAGGGTATATGCCAAAATGGATCTTCCTCGTCAATTCTAAAATTTGGTCTGTTTTTTTGGTAAATTTCAGGATAGCATCATTTTCAATGGACACTCTGAAGGTATTCCTTTAATTAATGTTGGAGGCAGCAATAATGGACTCAATTTTGATGCGTAATGGTTTTAAGTACAACAATACGTCAGACTCTCATCATTTTTATAGTTTTTGTTTTTGAGTATAGTAAAAATGACATAAGCATATGTTTTACATACATAATCAATCAACTATTATTTATCTCATTACTTTTATAGTATGTAAAAAGTGTAACCATATGTCATAGATATGCAAACTGAACTATTTTTTAATAAAACGTCACATTGATATATAATGAATCATGTTCATACACAATGTTTTATTATCTCTCTTTTATCATTATGATATTAAATCAAGGCAATAATGGCAGTTGCATCATAAGTTTAATAATGAGCTGAGTCATATAAACCTAATTTACAGACAAATACTTCACTTTTGCATATAGTGCTCAGTAACGCATTTTCAGTTTGTTTTAATATTTAACATTGATCGTAAATATATAGGGAAAAAAATTATGGCATCTTATTGGACATATCGACTACTTTTCATTTCCTGTTTCTTGCTGGCAACAGTTAATGGCAAATGTACTTGGGATGGTGATGAATGGGATTGCGATGATTTTGAATGGAGGTAATATAATTAACTATATTTATTATTTAGTCACTAGAAAAATTACTTTACTAACGTTTTACACTTTTTTTAGTGCTGGAATCATTATTGGAGTGACAATAGCGGCAATCGTAATATTTATTGTATTTCCTATTTTGCTCTGTTTCTGTTGTGCTTGGTGCTGTTTTAGTGGTCGAAGAAAAGGTCAAGTTCACAATGTCAATGTAACAGCACCTCATCAACCAACTAATCCAGGTTACTACTCATTATTTATGACAAGATGTGTAGTTAACATATAATAATAATTTTGTCTTTAATTAGGTAACAATGTTAATGTCCATATTGCAAGTCCTACGCCACTACAACAATTCAGCATATCGAGGAAATTCAACTTATCCAGTGCAACCAGCAGGAGTTTATCATACTCCTGTACAACCAAATTCAAATAGTAATTTGCCATATCAAGTTCAACCTACTAATACAGGTGTTGTTAATTCTAATTGGACTGGACAAACAACTCCATATCCAACACACAATAACCTACCACAACATCCTCCTCCATATAATAGTAAGTAATATTAAAAGTCTAGGAAAGTATATTAGACAGAAACTAATAAAAAGAATTGTCAATTTAATCTTTACAGCATCTGTTCAACAATCAGTAAATCCTAACTCTTTTGGATGGAAACAAGACCAACAACCAACAGCACCTCAATATTAAAACAAATAATTGTAAAAATCATAAGAATAAAGCGTTAAAAGTTTTTCTATAATATGTAAAGCGTTTTGCTATACTAGCGACCTTCCTTTATCCTTAGAATTTTTATTCCAATAAACTAGTTTTAATTCAAGTAATAGAGAATAAAAAAGAGTTCTGACTATTATATAATCTTACTCTTTCTTACTTGACTATAATAGTTTGGGATTTGCTCTAAAAAGTGAAACAGAGTATTATACATCATGAGTTACTCCAATGTAATCAATTCATCTTCCAAGATAGAATATTGGAAAGATCGTTGGGAAGCAAAAAAACTTGGGTGGCACGTAGATGATGTTAATCCGTGTTTGTTGTTAAATATCAATTTGCTATTGTCATCTAATCCAAAGAAAATTTTTGTACCGCTATGTGGAAAAACAAAAGATTTGGCATATCTTATCCGTGAAAAAGGATTATCAGTGTTTGCTATTGAAGGAGTTAAACAAGCTATTGAAGAATTGGAACAAGAAAATGAATTTGGTTTAGTTGAGTACAAATTTAAAGACGGAGATGATGCTGAATATTCAATTTTTCAAACTAAAGATAAAAAATTGACAATTTATTGTGGAGATCTATTTACATGTCCAATTGAAAAATTTGGACCATTTGAAGCTGTTTGGGATCGTGGATCTTTTATTGCAATGGATTACTCAACTAGAGGACAATATGCAGAGATTATGAAACGTGGTTTACAGAATTGTAAGTTAATTTGGTCAATTTGTTTTCGTGGTGTGTGTATAATTTTGTTTTCAAACTTTGCAGCTCCTAAGTTTAATTACTTGCTCCAAACTGTGAGCTATGATAGATCAATATTTCAAGGACCACCAAATGCTGTTGATGAAAATGATTTAAATAAATATTTTGGAGAATGGGCAACTGTTACTCTTGTTCAGAAAAATAAAATTACTGATGATCATCCAATGAAACAAGTAAATGGTAATATGGGAAAAAATGCCTATGAGATTATTTATTTGTTGAGTAGTAAAATTAGTGGCACAGAATAAAATATGCCTTATGAAAAACAAAATATATATTTGTTGCTTCGTGACAAATAAAGTAATTTTACTGGGAATGCATAACATTGTTGCATTTATTCTAAAGTTTAAAGTTGGTTTTCAACAATTCATCATTTTTATTGTTGTTCATAATGGGAGAAAGATCTATGCACCGAGGTATAGCAATTAAAAGAATGTTAATTTTTTGTCAAAAATTTTCCCCATTTTAGTAATTATATGTTCGTATTATAGTTCTTGTTGTGGAACCACGTCCACAAGAACCAACTGACGATGAAATTGCATCACTTGCCACTACTGTAGAAAAAGTAAGTCTGAGTTTCAATCCAGCTATTAGTAGACAACGACAAGATTTTGGTGACGACAGAGGTTATCTAGTTGATGAAACTGTAGAAAAGCAACCACCAAAAATGCC